>VDFB02009781.1:0-34628 GCA_007258455.2 Sequoia sempervirens | reverse complement strand
AGGTCAACGGCAGCAGCGGGAGCTCCGGGACCCGGTAGCCGGAAGGACACGATGTGATGGCCGTCGTTTGATTTTCATGAGCTTTGAATGGCCACGGCGAAGAGAGCCTCGGGGCTCGGAGGGCAGGAGGCTGGCAAGGACCCACTGTGGAGGACGGCGGAAATGCCACGGAAGACCAGAGGTGGAACTCCGGACAGTTGGGCCCGGAAAGCCTCATGGCAGGCGGATGGGGACAAACCAAATACCGGCAAAAAAACCCAGGCGGGGCCTGAGGGGCGGGCGGCCGCCGGAGGGTCACCGTCGCAGACGGCGATCTCGGGACGGAAGTCCGAAAGCAGACTTCTAAGGCCCGGGGCCCGAAGGGGCAGGTGCCGCCGTGAAAACCCACGACGAGTGTTAAATGGAGCATGGCAGGGCGGGCCCCGAAAAGCAGAAAGACGCCTAGAGAACGCTGCAAAGGATGGCCGAGGCGAAGGGGAAGCCCAAAAAGGGAACTCCGAAGGCCCGGGCCCGGGAAGGTCTAGGGCCGTTCCAGAGCCAAAATGCCAAAGGGAGCCCGCAAGGCCCCGGAGGGCAGTAAAAAACCAAAAATGGAGGCATGGTCGATTTACGATGAAACCTTGGAGCAACATCAACCATGTGGAACATCAAAAAAGAGGGGCACGAAAAATGAGGTAACCCCAAAAGACCTGACAAGGCAAAAAAAAGAGGGTCCCCGTTCTGAACGAGGCGTGTATGCTAAGGGCACAACAAATGGCGACTCCACTGGAGAACGCTCTGGAGTGTTCTAGGAATAAATATTCATTCAAGACCCATAATCTCTGGTTTCTCAGACTAGGAGCGGCTTCCAAAGATGAATTCGAGAGAACGGGATCCTTAAGTGGGTCAGCTTACAGGACATCTCAAAAGTGTGTGAAGTGAGTTCATTCATTTCTTAGGGATAGTGACCAGGGTTATCACTTCAACCGAGTGAGCTACATAAATTGCCTAACACCAAAAGTAAGCTGGATATTGCCCGACTGCCGGTCAGGCATCCATAGCCCTAATGGAGTTGTCGCTACAATCTCATGGATATTGCTCTACTGCCGGCCGAGCGTCCATAGCCCCGATAGAGTTACCCAAACACCCATACGGTCATTTATTCCCCTTTTCTTTTTTTTAGAGTTTCCTTTTTTTCCCTTTTTTGCTTTGATATTTCATTTCTTTTTTACCATTTAGTCCGACCGAGTAAGCATTGAAGCCTACAATGGGTTTGAGATTGCAGTGGTCACTGGAGTAAACTTAATATTGTTCACTCACTAGGGTGTCATAACAACCATAGTACGGTCCTTCAAAATTTATTATCATGTGCTTTGTGCAAGATCTGAGATGTGGGTAAGAAGATCCAGCGAAGGGTCAAGTTCTGAGTAGAGTTCAAACAAGGAAATCATTTGTGGACAGCTTTGCAAAGATCGATAATCTAAAGTGAATGTTTAGCCCAAGAACACAAAGAACGGACAGCAAAGTGAACCACTTGCCAGGCAAGCATGGCCACCGCAAAGGAGTGAGAAACCTTTCTCGAAACAAAACTATTGGGAGGGAGAAAGCAAAAAGTGATACAAACAAAATGCAAACAAGCAAGAAAGCAACTATCGTAACCTATGTACAGGTATTTACAATGAAGAGCTCAAAGGAGCTCAAGCCTGGAAGTAATGCTTCAGGTGCTGCTCGTTGACTGGCAACGGGACATTCTCACTGGTTAAGGTCTTTAGGCGGAAGGCATTATCTCCCAAAATCTTAGCTATTTGAAAGGGGCCAAGCTAGAGCTTGTCGAATTTGTTGTGTCCCCCTTTCTTCTCATGGGCCTTGTCCCAATACAGGACCATATCTGCAATCCTAAAGGCCTTGATTTTGGCTCGGCGGTTGAACTATCTCTTGACTACACCCTGATGCTTGGCAAAATTTTCTATTGCGCGGTTTCAGACTTCCTCTAAATGTAAGAGTTCAGCTAATCGAGCTTCCCTACGATCTCCTCCCTCATAAAAATCGTTGATGAACTGAAGAGTAGGAATCTTCAGATGAATGGGGAATATAGGTTCTAAGCCATAGACAAGGTGGAAGGGAGAATCGCCAAGGGTAGCCTTGTGGCGGGTGCAATCAGCCCAAAGGGCGAAATGGAGTTGGGTATGCCAGTCCTTGAGATTCCTATCTAGCAGCTTCTTGATCACAATAACCAAATTTTTATTCTTGGACTCGGCAAGGCCATTGCCCTGAGGGTAGTAATTAGATGAGAATTTGAGGGCAATCCCATAGTCAAATGCCCAACTAGAAAATTTTAATGAGGTGAATGCATGTCCATTATCACATACCAAAGCATACAGACAACCAAACTGATTTAAAATAAAACTTTCCAAGAAATCAGTAACTACTTCAGTTATACATTGCTTACATACTATTGCTTCCATCCATCTAGTACATTAATCAGTAGTGGTAAGAATGTACCTGTGTCCCACAGACGATGGAGGGCTTACCAGACCGATGAAGTCGAGACCCCATTACGCAAAAGGCCTTACGTCCAACACAGGCTGCAGTGGGACAACAACATTCCTCTCCCTGGTGGCAGCGGTCTGGCACGTGTGACATGAACGAACATGGCAATGGGCATCCTTGAAAACCGTTGGCCAATAATACCCTGCCCTTAATATTTGATGCACCGTAGAAGAACCCGAGCCATGGCCTATACCAAATTTATTGTGAAATTCTTTCAAGACGCGTTTTGCTTCATCTTTACTAAGGCATCTCAGGTAAACGCCTTCGTGATTCTTCTTGTAGAGAATGGAACCCTGCAACATGTAACCATTACTTTTCAATCTCAGGGCCTGTTTTTGGACTCCTTGCAGGTGCGGTGGACACTTATGATTTAGCAGTTAATAAACGACATCTTGGTACCATTCTCCCGGGGAGACATCTACAAGCTGGTAATGTTATACCGTGAGTTCAGGTCCAGCCTCTGCTGTTGTTTCAGCGATTGTACGGGTGAGTGCCTGCCCTCTCACCAATTTCATCAATTGGATTTCCATATCATACTCTTGGAGCAGGGTGACCCACTTAGCCCTTCGTTCACCCAATTCATTTTGCATGAGTAGTGTCTTGACTGCTGGGTCGGGGACAATGGCGAACACCTTGTTGTGTAGAATGTAGTGTCTAAATTTCTTCACTCCTCTGACGAGAGCGTACACCTGCTTTTCTATGTTATGGTAACACAATTTAGCATATTTGAGGGGAGCACTCATAAAGGAGATCAGATGCTCATTTCCTTCATCGTCCTTTTGGGTCAACATGTTAGCACAAGAATGCTCTGAAGCAAATGAGTAAATGTAAAATGGCTTCATATAATCTGGGCTAACTAACACAGGTGCCTCGGTAATGGCCCGTTTGATTTCTTTGAAGGATTTTTTGGCATCTGGCATCCATTCAACTTTGGCGTCCTGTTTGAGCATGACATTGAGAGGTTTGACAATTTCTGTGAAACTTGTGATAAATTTTCAGACAAAATTGATCTTTCCAAAGAAAGATTTTAATTCTTTCTTGCTGCCTGGGGGCTGAATCTTGAGTAAGGACTCGATGCACTCAGGATCAATGGAGATTCCCTGTTCTGAAAGGATGTGCCTGAGCAGCCTGCCTTCAGTCACTCTGAAAATGCACTTCTTGGGGTTTAGGGAAACCCCAAATTCTCTACATCTCTGAAATGCCTTACATAGGTCAGAGACTTGATCACCCCGCTTCTTAGAAAATACGGTCAAATCATCCATGTAGATGATTATGCACTTGCCAATTAGGTCTTTGAAGGTGATATCCATGGCACGTTGGAACGTGGCACCGGCGTTGATGAGCCCAAAGGGCATTCTTCTATATGTGAACGTTCCCCACTTAGTGGTGAACGCCCTCTTGTGGCGATCCTCATATTGCACCATTACCTGGTTATACCCGGAGTATCCATCGAGGAAAGACATCATCTGGGAGCTGTTGACAATTTGCAGCACCTCATCTAGCGAAGGCACTGGATAGTTGTCTTTCTCTGAGGCACGATTTAGATTGCGGAAATCTACGCACAATCTAATCTCTCCATTATTTTTCCTGATCGGGACCAAATTAGCCACCCACGTGGAGTGCCTGACTGGAAAAATAATTCTTGCTGAAAGCAGCTTTTGTACTTCCTTGTAAACAATAGGTTCCAGCAAGGCATTGATAGGGCGTTGCCGCTAACGAAATGGCCTCACTTCTGTCTTAAGAGGGATAGTGTGGGTAATGACAGAAGTGTCGTAGGTTTTCAAATCTTTGTATCTCCATGCCACCACATCATGGTACCTTCACAAAACATCTGTGATTCCCTTCTTTTCTTCAGGCGAGCACACCTTTCTGATGAAAACATTCCTGGCATCCTCGACTGTCCCAAGGTTATGAGCATTGCACTGGTTGCTTATAGCCTCCTTTTTTATTTGCTGATCCTGATCCCTAATCTGATCCAAATCAAATATTCATTCCAACTGAACCATACTCCTTGGGTTGTATTGGTTTTGAGGTTGATAACCCCCTCTATGTCTAGTTCAGCTTCCTATGGATCTGCTTTATCAATTATTTGAGCTGCGAAGATGTCAGAACTTGTGATGAACTGAAGGATATGCTTGTCATCATTGAAGACTTGCAAATGGGTAACATTATCTGGGACTAATGGCATGGATGTCAACTTAACAGTGAACCTTTTGGGCCCAAATAAAGAAAGGGGTTGCAGAGTGCTGGCTGCTTGAGCCAAGGCATCAGCTGTGCGATTCTGAGCACGAGGGATCAATTGTATGTTGAATGCATCTAGGCCCTCTAATAGATCCCAAACGCTATGCCTGTAATTCGTGAGTCTCCGATCATAGCAGGAGTACAACTTCCTGACTTGCTTAACTATGAGTGTGGAATCCCTGAAGAATTGTAGCACTTTTATGTTTTTCTTCAAGGCCATAAGAAGGCCAAGGACTAGGGCCTCGTATTTTGCTATGTTATTAGTACAATAAAACTGCAATCGGTGAGCAGCAAGAAATGTCTTACCCATTAGACTGATGAGTTCGAATCCAGCTCCCGCTCCTTGCCTCGACTTCGATCCGTCAAATCGAAGCATCCAGCATGCGGAGGATTCCTCGTCTTCATGTCCGATCGAACCTCTGTTCCCTTTCAGCTGGCCGGCAGGCCTTGTGATCTTAGGGGAGCTTTCTGGTTCAAGGTAATGATCAACAGACGGTTCTTGTGGTGTCTCCTTTAGCATTTCTATTTGAGGAGCAGCTGCTTTCCTAACATGCTCCATTGCTGCTTGGCACAAGCAACAATCAAATTTGGAGTGTGTCGCATTGTGAACCCTGCACCAGTTCGGTAGTAAGAGATCCTAGAAATTCATTCGAGCCCCTAGGCTGAGCTGATCCCTTACGCACTTTTCCATGAAATCCTGGAATCCATCGAGTAGTCCCCAGTTGTCATCCTTATCTGGCTCATCATCAGCTTCTACCAATGTTTCGGTGTATGGGGGCATTCGCGTGGAATCAGTCGAGGGACTGCACAACACCAGCAATACTTCATCTACACATTCTTCCTGAAGCTCAAGCTCATTTTGGTAAGCAAAAGGGTGATAACTCCCTAAGTCGGTCTTGGCGAACAACACCTCACTGAGATTATTGTATTTCGTGATCATGTACTTCATACGGGGTTCACGGTCGATGCGGATCTGATTTGGCAGCCCCTTCCACGACAACCACATATGAGAAAGGTCTGTGGAGGTATATCCATTCAGCACTTTGGTGATCTCCCTTCCCAAAATAATTCCATAAGCATCGGGAATGTCTGTCACTTGGATATCAATGACCTGTTGTATCCGTGGGTCTATAGCGATCTGCATGGGGATGCGGTTTATTTCACCCACGATGTTAATCTCTGTTTTGTCCAGCTGGGTCACCTTTCTCTTTGAAGGCATGGGAGTGATGCCAAGAGCCTTGCATATGGCTAAGGGCATGACATTGGCGGAAGCTCCTGAGTTGAGCAAGCAATTATGCAGATTCTTCCCAAAGATCCTAATGGTGGTCAGGAAAGGGGGAGTTTCCGGTCTCCCTTGGAGGATGCCCACAGGTGTGTCCATTTAAGCTATTTGACCTTTATTCCTATCACTACCCATATCCTTGGCTTGCTTAAATCGCTGGTCCTTAGAAAACTGGCTATTCGCCCTTTCTGGCTCCTTTTCAACTTGCTTACTTGCTGACTGATTCATGGGAACATCCCTCCTTTTCCAGGCATAATCCTGTATTTCTGGTTCTTTTCTAGGTTCTTCAAAGGTTACCCTCTTGGCTGGGGTCTCTTGTGTCATATTAGAGAATGGAGTCTCATTCAGAACCCTAAAGAAAGCGTGCCTCACGGCAGGAACCTTGAGTAATTCGAAGGTGGATAAGCTGATTTTTAAGTTCTTAAACTCTTCTGCCACATACTCACCCATTTGGTTGATTTTGGAGCTAAAAGCTTGGCCTATGGGAGAACTAGGGGTTTGAGCCTTGGTTTGCCTAGGCGGATTTTGAGGTTGGCCTTGAGGCTGACTTTGTGGTTGGTTTTGAGACTGGTTCTTGCTGAGGTATTGGGCGGGTATATGAGGGAGCCCAAGGTTATTGCTGGCATTTGGATCAGGCGGGGTGGTGAAATTATTTGGTGGGGTAGAAGTTGTGAAGGGTCCGCCTGCTTGCCTATTCCTAAGGAAGTAAGGACTCGACCATTGATGGAACATGTGGACCTCATCTACAAATGGTTCTTCTTCATCTATTGGACCATTATCTACTGAATTAAAGAGCTGAGCCAAGGTTTGTTCATTACTTACCTCCTGCACTTTCTCATCCTTAGTAGTAGGCTCGACTTCGGGCTCATTGCGGTGGCCTCACAGAAATAGTACCTGATTGACCACCAGACATGAGGAATCATAGGGCTCAGATGGGACGATGTCCCTACAGTTTGCATTGTCGACTGTATTTTGTACCTCCACCTGGAAGATTTCAGCAGCTGTCTGGAACTCGGGACAATCCAACTCAGAATGCCTGCTGATTTTGTGAAGTTGACACCATCTAGACAAGGTTGCCTCGGCCAGGTACACGCCACTAGATGTTTTGTCATTAATTTTCGGTTGATCGAATGGTGTAGGTACTCCTCCATTGTTGGGCATGGTGTTCCATGTACGATTCTACCTCTGAGAGGGTCTTCCTTCTACATTTTGATTAGCGTTTTGCCCCCTTTCATAATTCTGCCTGAAGGAAGTGCCTACTTCATGATTGTCTCCGTTGTCTCTATTGTCTCGACTATCCCTATTGAGGTTGGCCTGAAAATTGCATTGGGAGGCCTACAACTGGTTATTCTATGTGGACATCTTCTTGATCATCTCAGTTAGCTCCTCCAGCTTGTCTTTCTCGGTCGCACCTCCAGGCAACGGGGCAAGATTTTGGAGAAAAGCAGGCGGGGCCGCAGGCTGATTTTGATAGGCTAGAGGAAAGTCTAGTCCCGACAGGTACAATGATGCCTAGGGCTGTTGGGAATATGCCTGCTATTGCGGAGCTATCTGGGAATAGTTGTACTGCTGCTGGGCCTGCAAATAGGAAGTCACGGGAGGCGCATAATTCAACGGCTGCCCCGGATGCGACACCATAGGCAACTAAGGCAGCTGGTTCATGAGAGGGGTTTGATGAGCAAACGCCTGATTAAACCCCTGAATCTACATAGGGTGGGCTACCGGCCCCAAAGAGGGCAACGGGCCAGAGATATTTTGTCCCAAGTCCGCACTTGCGACAACGGCTTCTGTATAGGCGGCCAGTAGGGTAGCGAGCGGTGGGCACATCCTTTTCACCAAGGCCGACATGAGGTTGTCCAGGGCCGCGTAGTAGACTGGGAGAGCCACCATATCATTATGGACGTGCGGATCCTAAAGCCTCATGTGAGCCTAATGGAAGCGGTCATTGAAGGAGCCGATAGGTTCGTTAACCTCCCTTCTGATAGACATGAACTATTGGTAAAGGTCCGAAGGGTTAATGGGGATCTTGTATTTCTGCAGGAAGGCATTCTTCATCAGATTCCACGAGGTGATGGATCCCCTTGGCAGATTAATGTACCAATAGAAAGCTTCTTCCTCCAATGAATGCGAAAAAAGGCGGCAAGCAACGTCTTCGTGGTCCACTTGCATTTCAGTGACAACCATCTCAAATATTTTGATATGTTCCTTAGTTGTCCTTTGCATATCGCATGGATGGAACTTCGAACAAAAGCCCTCCGGATTCTTGGGCATATCATTGTAGACCGCAAAATGTATCAGCGATGGGTTATGCGCCAACCAAGCCATGGAGAGTGGTGGAGGTGGTACTTGTTGTTTGAAAATAGGAATTTGAGGATGTAGTTGCAACACAACAACAATTTGGGGCTGCACCTGAGCTGTGGCTGTCTTGACTGTACCTTGGGCTGAAAGGGCTAGGAGAGGAGCAATCCCCTAGCTGCCGAAGATAGACGGTGCAAATGCTGTTTGAGATGGTTGGGTGGAAGATGAAGGCTATCCAAATGAAGGTGAGGGTGAGATGGAGGCAGATGGAATGGAGGAAGAGGAAGAGGCAACGTTGCTTCCTTGTGCTCGTTTTGCCCTCGTGGGAGGCTACAATTCTATGAATTCTCCCTTGTTTAGTGTTGACCGTAGAACTCTCTGAAACCTTTCCAGGGAGAATGATCTGATTCGATCCAGCGTCACTTTATCCTTTAACTTAGTATTTCGAGTGTGGCCCTCCTTCTACCGCTAGTTCTGTTGATGGTGTTTTTATGCACTTCTCAACACAGGTAGTGCATAGGCGCACTACCTCTCTTGAAAGACAATCTCCCACAATTGAATTATAGAACACTATCCCAAGGTCTCTCAGATGTCAGGTCATGACAGTGCTTAGATACCTCAGTAGTTTCATGTGATTTGCTGGAATCACAAGGCGGTCTTATAGAAAATACAAAGTGTGGACATAAAGCATGATGTCAGATCTTGAAAAGGAGTCCGTAGGAATAAAAGCAATTATGTGTTGACTGTAGGTTCAAACAACAACCTGGAACTCCATTTAGTTGTTGGATTTTAGCTTTACAATGTGCAATGAACCTTGGCATAGGTCAGTTACAAAAAAAAAGTGAAAAGGGCAAAGGAGGAGAAAAGTTCCTAAGTTTGAAGCTTGCAATGAATAGTGACAATGGAGTTCCTGCAATGGACAATTCCTCAAAACAATATCCCACTTAACCAGGGATTTCACAGTATCATGGAAATTGTGCTATCTTCTAAGAGCTACAGATATTTCATCCCTCATCCACCACATACATGCATGAATTAAAGATAAATGTTTGGGGCAGCTTCAAATCAAGTCCAGGCTAACTTTGCACAGCTATCTACCTTCAGCAAACAACAAAAAGTATGGACTAAGGGATCATCAACAAAGCAAAAATTTTCACAATCACCCAACAACATTTCTAAGATTTACCCAAATAAAGAAAACAGCTAACTAAATAGCCATAAGATATAAACTAAAAATGTGAAATTGGAGAATGAATCAAATGATAAGAGAGAAATCAAGGAAATACACCAAGTCAATGATATTTCTTATAAATTTCTGCAGCATGCCTTTACAACAACTCAACTCTCTCTTTTGCAAATGAGGGGAGTGCTTTATTTATAGTTTTCCAAAAGTTAAATGAATGGCCAAGATTCATTACAATTGTGTGGCCAAGATTCATTACAAAATAGGGTTTCACCTACCCCCAAATAGATTTACAATTTAAAATACATTTTCGTCCCTTCCCTATTTCCTCATCTAGTGGATGGCACTATTGCTCTTTCGTCTCATAGCTAATTGCTGTTTTCTTTGCTGTAGCTACTCTTCAGGAAGGTCTTCTTCTTTGGCTGGGCTGTCCTCTTGCTCCTCGGAAGCTGTGTGCTTAATATATTTGAGGATGACGGCCTGGAGCTTGTCGATCTCGAGGATCTCGCATCTTAACGCATGGTAGCTCCACTCCTTAGCGTCCTCTTCCAGCCGCTTTCAATCTTCCTCATACTTCGAGCCTTGGTCTCTGAATAGCTCTGATCGGTCGAAGGCGTGGGCAGCAAAACTCAGGAACTCCGTTGTGATTTCTCTGGCTGTCCCATCCTTCATCTTCTCTTGGAAGTATAGATTGATCTTTTCAGCATCCATTTGTATAGTGGGCATATCATAGCCCATCATCAGCTTAAGGTATTGGGCGCATTCTGCCCGGATTTCCTTGATCCACTCAATATCTGGATCCACCTTGTTCATAATATACTCCAACCTCTCCCTCTTGTTATCGAGGTCTCTGCGCCACACATCCACCAGCCAATGATCTTCTTTCTTTAGCTCTAGCTTCTCTTCCCATGTGTCCTCAGGCATCTGAAGGATGACCTCAATTCTCAAGAAGGTGGAGTCGTATGTCGCAGGGAAATTGGTGTAGAGTCTTCTTGTGCTCTCCATGGATTAGATCAAATCTAAGAACTTGTTGGCTGTCCACACAGCCCCGCTGATTCCCATGTTCCTGATGTACGTGACCTGTCAGAACCAATCTTCAGTAGTTTTCTCCAAGTTCTTCCTTCTCTTTATCTTGTCGATCTGTTCTTTGGAGAGTAACTGTGGTGCGGCTACGGAGGTAGTGGGCAGCTCGTCCACCGAGGACCATTGCTGGATATAATCTGTTAAGGCAGCAACCTATGCTTTGAGCTCGTCCTTGGAGACCTTGTCCTGTTTGATTAGGTGCACCACCGTGGCCACCGATTCCTCCAGGTGTTCAACTTTTTGTTCCCTAGTTGCTGTCCCAAAGTCAATGGGAGAGACACTGTAGCTCACCCTGGTTTGCCCAACTGTAGGCATGGCAACCTGCACTGCTCAAGAGCCGGAAGTGTCCATTATTACCATGGATCTGACCTTGGGCTTTTTCTCCTTCTTTTTTGTGCTCAGGGATCAAGCCAAGATGGCCTCCAATCTCGCCCTTGGGTCTTTCAGAACAAGAGTGGTCTTCTCCAGTTGTTTCTCCAACCAATCGGGCATAACAGATTTATCTTTGGGTGTGTCATGGCTGCCCTCACCTTTCTCTATCAGAGGCAAGACTTCTGCCTCCTTCTCCTTTTGAGGTTCTTCTTTCTCTTTAGTAGCATCCTCTTCCTCTTCGTCGAAGTCACGAACGAATACGAGGTGTTTGATGGGCAGCTTGGTGGATAATTGTCGGGTGGGTTCTTCTTCTTTCGCTACCTCCTCTTCTTTCTTCTCTTCAGCTACCTCAGCCTCAGGGCTCTTTACAGCATGGGTTTCAGCTTTAGATAAATCCTTTTGCGGCTGCTCCTCTGGTGGCTCCACCTCTTCTCCATCTGGTGACTTTTCTGCTTCCTCCCCAACGTCCTTTGGCTGTTGTGCCGACTTCTCCTCAAGGTCCTCATCAAATGTTTGGATAATCTCCCTGGCACCCGAGCCATCTTCTTCATCTCTGCTCTCGGAAGAGCCCGTCTCCTCCTCCTCATAGGCCACCTTGTCGATGGTTCGATGCTCGTACTCGGGGTGCTCATGATATTCATCGGCCTCTTCCTCCAGAGACCTTGAGGCTTCCCACTCTCGCTCCTCCAACTGGTTCGAGATTTTCATTGTGGCTTCCATGGTTGGCAGCCCTGTTGGTGGTCGTAAAGGCTGAGTTGTTGCGAGGGCTTGGGCGAGGGCTGCTTGGAGAGCTGGGTCCATTAGGATCTGCGAGAGCTCAGGGGGAAGACTCTGCATGTGTCGCATGAGAGCCTCGGGTATAGTGGAAAGGGGAACAGGCAAGGTTATTATTGCAAGAGGGAGGGATGTAATTGGAGACATGGTGGCAGAGGAAGGAGGGGTTGTCATGCTAGAAAAGGAATCAATGACGACCACTGACCTGGCCGGGGGCGAAGGGGCAAGATGGACAGAAATGTCCACCGCCTGCGGAGATGAGGCGACTACAGTCAGGGAGGTGGGAGGTGCACCAAGAGGGGAAGGGAGAAGCAAGGGAGGCTGCAATTCTATTGTAGTCATTGTCTGTTTGAGCCTCTTGGGAGATAAGCCTCCCGTGTCCTTCTTTGCTTGCTCCTTGGGGTCTACAGACTGTGTGGTTTTTGTTCCTTTTCTCTTTTGAGACGTGGTGATAGGGGGAGACTTGGAAGTCTCACCAGCTAATGTGGTGGCAGCAACATCCTCCATGGCGCTTGGCTCACTCTTGAGCTCCTCATATGTTAGGACTACCCCCTGTTGCTTCAGTTGCGCCACCTGCCCATCAACCCACTCCTTAGTGTGAGTTATGATTGGTTGGGTGATAGTATCTAGGTCATTGACCTCTTGTTCATCCCAGTCAATCGATGGTATTGGCAGGTTAGCAACTGCAGGGTACCTTGGGTGCATGATGGTGGACTCGTCCTCCTCGAGTTGGTCCGGTACTTGGAACAGCTGCACTCTTCTTAGGAATTGTACGGTCATGCGCATGTAGTGCCTTGCGCAGACCTCTTTGTCATCTTTGTAATCTGCCCAGAAATCTTCGATGTGGTATTGGTGGGCATATGCCGGCCCCAGTGCCTTCCTAACATGGCCATGTGGATCCATCCGCGAGCGAGCCGTGTACCAGTCAAAATTATATTCCTTGACTTCTTTCTAAGAATTACGTGCACATTGAGAAGTCTATAATCGGTACAGGCCCTGGCCAAGGGTCATGGGATAGGAGATCCCGGTAATGTACTTCTTGTTGAATATGGCCTGGATGTGTTGGAGCTGTCGAGAAAGCTCCAGGAGGATGATCCTGTCATTTGGGTACCTCGGCAATCTTTTTGGCCGTTCCGTGAAACCCTGAGCCTGGATGTAGGTAAACTTGGGGAACTGGATGAACAAGAAGGCATATTCCTTCAAGAGCACCCTGGTGCTCTGGGAGACTCTTCTCTCAAAGTTTTCGGGGATCAATCTGATGATATGGACAGTGAAGGCATTTTTGACCCGGAAGTACTCCTTAAATTTGCAGTATTGGAGTTGAGGGTACTTGTCGAATGGCTTGAGCCCTCACTTATGCCCCTGATCTGGTGCCACAAATAATCCACTGTATTATCTTTGACCTGCCAGGGAATATACCAGGTAGGAGGTCATGTAAAACTTAGAGCTCTTTTTGACGTTGACAAACTATTCATGGAAGCTGTTGCTAATGATGCATCCTTAGTCGAATGAGACCTTAGTGTTAAGGTCCTCATTCCCTCACAGGATCTGCTCAATGTAGTAGGCCATCCATTCTTGGAAGTAGGTAGCTACTAGGAGACCCATGACCCTGCTCAGCATAGTCACCAGGTCGTGATAGTCCTTGTGGAAATCACTGCGAAAGAGTTCTTGGGGAACCTTCGCAACGCTGCCTCATTTCTCCTTAAGCCAGTAGAGGTTAATAGACTTCTTACACCCTGACGGATTAGCATCCCATGTCGCTTGGCATTGTTCCAATGAGGGGACCTCCATATGTGGTAACGTGGGAATGTGAACGATCTTTCAAGAGTATTTGGAAGGCTTAGGAGAGTATTAATTGGCATATTCAGAACACCCAGGTTGTAAGGGAGAGGGGTTGTCAATTACAGTCGGTTAAATTGAAGAACAAACACATAGACAAAAGGGAGAGGAGCTATGTGTGGGCATAGGAGCTAATTGTGGGTATACATTTGGACATATGACATATGGTGGGTATGGTATGTGAAATCCTGCTTATACACTGTCAATTTAATTGAAGAAAAAACAAAGTAACGGAGGAGGTTTTTTTCCCTACAGAGAATGCAGTGAAGTGGTATAAAGTTCATGGCATTTTCCATGAAATTTAGATTCTTGGCATTTGCCTATAGTTTATAAGTCATGGTGTTTTCCATGGATTTTATAGCAGTTCTAACTACATGCACTGTAGGGCAAGAGTATTTTGATGTGACATAAATATCGACCCCTCTCCCTTACAGCTAACTTTGATGATGGTTGAGTCCTACTTATGCTAATACCATTTCTCAAACAACATACTCAGATATAACAAATACAACATATAAATGTGTGTAATTTTGTGTGTCATGGCTTTTAATTATTATATGTAACATAAGTAGGAGTTAGCCATTATGATAGTTGACTGTAAAGGATAGGGGCCAATATTTACAGACACTTTAATTAAACAGAAAAAGCATACATCTAATTAGGTTCAATTTAAATGAGGACATACATATAGTCACTTTGCAGAGATAAATAGATACTTAATTTGAATGTGAATGAACAAGGTATAAATTGAATGTAGATACCTATATTTGGTGATGAACTGTACAGTAATATATAAATTTGAGTATGCAATATATATCTATCTATGTGTATATATATATGCAAAGATAGATAGATACCTAATTTGAATGTAAATGAACAAGGTATAAATTGAATGTAGATACCTATATTTGTTGATCAATTGTTCTATAATATATTAATTTCAAATTGCAATTTAATAGAAATATATATACCTTGTTTTTGATAAAGGGTAAAACGGGTTTTACATGGACCTGAAACCACCAAGTTTACAACAAAAGAGAGGACTAAAAAGTCCAATAGAAAAAAAAGCTGCACAAAAGAAAAAAACTAAAAAAAGCAGTAGCCACCCACAAAAGACCAAGAGGGTCAGTAAAAAAAACCAGCCGAAAAGCCACCAAAAATACCAACCGTAACTAACCCAAAGTCATTAGAATAGACTCGGTTTCAGCCTCTAGGTTCTACATGTCCTGAATACCCTTCTTGAAGGTTTGAATCATCTGCAGTGTAGGAGGATTCTTATTCTTCAAATTAGCCCTGGTTCTCTTAGAAATACCTACCTCCTCATCCTAGTTTTTATCAATGACCTCTTCCAAATCAACCACCAAAGACCCTTGTCGAGCTTTGTCCAATTTCTCAGTCATGGAATTGATGATGATGGCATTGTGTCTTGCCATCCTATTGTTCTGCTCAGCTATAATTTTAATAGTATTTTTTATTTTATCCAACTCAAATTCAACCCTTTTGTCCATGCCTGCTTGATTCTGGGTTTCTTTACTGGCACCATGATCTTTTTGCTCTGCCTCTTTCTTGCTAAGCATCGTAACCTTGGCTCCCATTTCTTCCAGTTTACATTGAAGGGCCCAACTTTTTATTTTTAGCTCATTGATTTCATGAAAGAGCCATTTCAAAATTCTAAAATGATCAGCAGCATTAATCCTTCCTAGACCCAAGACTTCCACAGTAGGTTCCCTTTCTAGGTTGAAGCAAGTTTTAACAGGGTTAGGGGAAATAGGGGAACCAATTCTGGCATCTCTATCCAATGACAGGGCAGCATATGACTGAGTATTGTTAGCACTTGAATCCTCATAATCAAGAGAGTCTTCAAAGAACGACACAAGGTTTTTACTCGGAAGATTCTTACCAACATTTCTGGTTTTAAGGGTAGAGCTTCCTGGCTTAGGCATAGAACAAGCTTTAATAGAATGGGGGTTGAGGATTTTCTTATCAATTTGGACAGAGGAAGGGCTAAGGACCATCCTAATCGGGCTCAAGTTGGGAAAATTCCCTGAGCAGCTGGGTTCAATATCATCCTCCTCAAAATCAGGAGGGGCACCCAAATTAGCAGGGGTCGGCATATTTTGGTAATGTTCCACAATTAGCCTAATTAAATCAGTATGCAAAATAGGGTATCTTTTTTAGGATTTTCTTGTGATCATCCATACTTTCTCTCAAATAATAGAGAAGATAGTAAGGAAAAGAAACCCTAACCTTGTAGTGGAAATGGTTGAGCAGAGCAAAGTGATACCTGTAGACCCTTAGTAGAGATCGGACCATCTGAATTATTAAACTTATTACATTCTGAATGAGGTTTTGGAGAGAGAGAAAAGGCATGTAAAGGAGCGATTTTAAGCATTGCGTGTTAAGATTTTTTGCATTATATTTCATGACAATGGTGGCTCTTTGTATACATAATGTTGGTGTAAAAGCTCAATCAACAATGTCTTTGGTACCAACACTAAAGATAAGCGCTTTCCTTCATATTTTCTATTTAAATACGTTTACTTATGAATTAGTTAATCAAAGGCGATCAAGTTAGGTCAACCATTTCTCCTGATTACTATTATAAACAATTTTATTGATATTTTGGAGGTGTTTGGCCCTAAACTTACTAGTTGTCTTTGTTTAAGAGTTTTTGAGGTCCTTGCTATCAACCACTTGAACTTACTTTGCAAATAAGAAATTTTATGAGAAACCTTTTCTTTGAGGTATTTTAACAATGTTAGAACCACATAAATGTATCAAGGCATTTTTTTACAACGATTTGATTATGGATTCTTAACCTTGAGTTACCCTCAAAACACTAAAATCCAGGATATTGTGTTCTTATGAATGGATTTCTCAAATAATATTTAACCTTTTAAATTATTTATATGTAATCCAACAAATTATAATTGTTCCTATGTGTTCATGACACTACATTTTTACTTCATAATCTTAGTAGTGGACCTCATTCTAGACATTCTAGAGCTAGCTATACATTATGGCTAGGAGATCGTCTACTTGAAATCTATATTTCTAGCAAGGAAAAATAACCCTATATCATAGAATGAACTATAGATTTAGTAAGAAGGTATGTTATATTCAAATTTCACACTTTATGTATGCATGTTTTAGAATTATAGGTAAATTTTTAATAAATTATGATATTATAAGAAAATTCTTTGGTAAATTTAGGGGAAGGGTCCTTTGGCTTAAAATAGTCTTCACTAGATTTCTTATATTGATTGAAGAGAAAAATTGTTATAGTATGGTCATTTACAGGAAAAAGGACAGTTAAGAGATAGTCAAATTAAAGTGTTTCGTGGTTTCAAGGGTTATATGATTGTGGGGGTTAAGGCATGGTTGATACTTGAAATGCAATTCAGAAATAATTATCCTTCTACAAATCTGCAAAGACATTGTTCTCAGAGTCTGTCTTTAATCGAAGATTCCTTTCCTAGGAGGGGACAGTGTATGCTGAACATACATAATTGTGACAATGTGTGATCTTCAAACCAAAAGCACTTTCAAGACAATTCTTTCCATTGGTTTTCTATTGTTGGTTGGGGCCTTGAAGAGATTTGAACCAGCTATAGCCACATTGCTTTCTCTATGTAGTTGAGAAAAAAAGGGTAAAATTAGCTTTAGAGCTTCTAGAACAATATCTACCATTGTTAAACTCCTGGACTTAGTTACTAACCAATGTAGATAGGATGTTATAAAAGCCTTGTATGATCTATCTACATTTGAGGGAAATAGGTCCCGAATCATTTTGGAAATGATTTTTCTAGGTCTATTTCCTTTCTTGATGTTGGTAAATGTTGTATGCCATAGAAATGGAAAAAGGATAAAAGGGCCATGTAGAGAATGTGAAAGAGAAACAACTTGATCGGGCTTGGTTGAAGGATACACCACATGCAAAGTTTGAGCAAAATTTTTAAGGAAATCGGGTTTCTAACGTGAGTTTACATGGTATTTATTTTCACCAGGAGCTCCTTCATGATCATTTTTGAAGAGAACGCTCTCTTGTGGATGATACTTACCATGATAAAGCTGAATACATGGATTCAATTCATCGCGAAGTTCAAATGTTTTCCTTGAAGGGAATGTCTCAACAATTCTATATGAAAGGGGAATCTGAGGAGCAATTTTTGTCAAACATTGATGAAAGTTGATACGTCTTGTTCGAAATACAAGGATGAGAAGAAGGAAGAGCCTGATCATAAACAAGCTTTTTTGAAACTTAGCAAAATAAATTTGACATGTAGTTCATATTCAGTAGATTCTAATGTTTTCATGGTTACCGCTTGTGTCCACCTCGACATTCCAGAGAGATCTCTTGATCTTCAGTGCAGAGATGAAGGAAATTTCTCAAGATTTATTCAACAAAGAATTTGAACCTTTGAAGGCTGGATTGAAGGAAAAAATATAGGAAAGATAGAGGCTACATGTTGGCAACAACAGTCACTGTATTCACTAAGTGAAGGGATAATCACAAAGATTATTAAAATAACAGTCAAAGGTTGTGCGGGTTCTTCGTTAGTGAATAATGGCTTTTGATGATAGCAGAATGGATTTTATGAGACGGTCCAATAAGGTTTTGTTGAAAGGTTTCGTTACATAGTGTAGAGAGCATAGGTCTATGACAATTTTGTTTCACTTGCAGAGGATGCTACAAGTCAAAAGGACAGTCAGTATTTAAACATATATGCAAAGTGTTAGAATATGCATGAAGCAACTACCTACAGTCCAAAGGAGGGGATATGCCTAGAATGGAAGAGAGGACTTTGTAAAAGGTCAGTGGCATGCAGTCCAAAATCAATATGTTTCAATTTCTTGAAATTATTTGAATAAAATATTAACGCATGCGATATATTAGAGAAGCCTTTCCTATTCTTTATCCAAAATTTGGAAATTTGTTGTTAGCCATTTAAGAGACACAAATTTATCATTTATTTAAGTTTCCCTTATTTAATAAACACTCTCCTCCATACATAGGAGTCGATCTCTCTTCAGATATCTGCTCAACCTTGGGTCATGACTAGTCCTTCGGTATTCATTTGAATTCTTTCCTTACCCTAAGCAGATTTAAACAATTGTGCAAAAATGTAGATTGAAGGGCCGATAAAATGGATTTTAGGAGTACATAAATAAGCAAAATGTGCCAAAATTTTGAAAAACCGATTGATAATATCCTTAGACCGCCTTGTTGTTTCTATGTAGGCTTCTTGGAAACTCAAGGAAAATCATTTCCAGCTATATAATATTGATTGATTTTGTTGATCATTTTTTCATCTATATGTTTCATATGTTGAAGGATTTAGTAAACTGAAAAATCTCAGGCAGATTTTTAGTCCTTAGTAGATTACTTCTATAGATGTCAGATTTACTGTATTGTGCCATGCGTGGAATTTTAGGATCCTTAATAAATATTTTACTAATTGTTAGGTATTGTATTTCACATACAAATAAGAGGTAGGATACGAATTTTGTTTACATGCATTGCTTAATAGAATTTGTAAATAGTACTAGCATATATAGCTTAAATTTAAGATGTATATATTACGATCGAGACATTCAATTTTTCATCATTCAACATTAATATAGATATATTAAATTAAAAAATTAAATGCCTCGATATATCTCAGTGTAATTTATATATCTTAAATTTTAAAATAAACCTAACATGAATAAATATATAATTATACTATATTATTTTATTATATTATTAGTTATATTAATTAAAAAAAGCTAGCAATAACCGTAACCCGAACCCTAACCCTAATCCTAGCACTAACCTAATATTAATTAAAATTAGATATATATTCTCTTAAAATAGAAATAGTGAAACTTTTTTTTTTATTATTATTATTTTTATCTCTTTCAATTCATTAAATCAAATTTAAATTGTATTAAACAATGATCCATTATCATAGAATTTGAACAACTTATTAAACATAAAAAACTCACCATAAACAATATTTTCTTATGTGAATCCTAAAAGTTAATTTTTTCCTTCTGAAAAAACAAGGCTGTTACAAATTTATGATGTCTAATTTTAGACTTGGACAAAAAATAGTTGAAATAAGATGGACAGTTTTAACTGTGAACAAAAAATTTAAAATCATGCCGCCCACATGAGATTACATTTTTCTTCTAAATTTTTATGTGAAACATTAAAAAAAACCATAACATAACTTGATAAATCCATCTAAATTTTTTTAAAACAGTGACTCCATAAAAAATTTAAGAAGCTCTCCATGGGACCTCGTCAAAATGCAATTCTATCAACCATTTATATGAATCAAAATTTGAGAGAAAATTATTAGAAACATATGATGGATAGTCTAAACATGTAGATGTTGAGATGCTCATAACATTTATGAGGTTAAGATTATTGCAAATTCTTTTAGTGTTTGAAAAGACTTACTCATTGCTTACACCCTTTTCTAAATTTGAGATTTGTTTCGATAATGATTGCCTACAAAATCAAGCTCCCTCCACTGTCCACAAATAGTGCAGCTCCTCTTTACTCTTTCTTTTCCTAATTTTCGGACCAAAACAATATAATTCTATGACATTTGAATATTTACCATATTAATTAGAATATCCTCTAGGCTCGCTATGAAATACACCTGCAAACATTTGGTCTCACTATAAAAAAATAACAGCTTTTTATGTAGAATAACAAAAGAAAACATACAAATAATTTCCTTCGCAATAATGTACAATAGTTGTCTTGCAACGCGTCAAAACAAAAGTAATCTTGAAATATAATTTAAAATTAATTATCTGAATTCCTTTGAATCTGTTTGGCGCTGCAGATTTGTAAATATTATAGATATACAAGACGACATACATATTTTGTTGAGGACTTGAAGATTTTATCACTCAGAGTGTTATACCGAATTGCCCGCTTAACCGCCGGCGGTGGTGGCACTGCGAAAACAAGAAATTACCTTACAATGTTGCACCTTCAAGTAGTGTTTAAATTAATTATATGAATTCCTTTGAATATAATCTACAACGATTTGGTTCAATCCAAAACGACATTTTGGCCCAGATTTTCTCAGAGAAAGAAAATTTGTAAATATCATTTTATATTTTGATTAGAGTTTAAAAGATTTACCACCGAGAATGGATGTCATCGGACATTCCAGGGCCCTTGCCATGGAGATACTTGTCGAGTGTGCCAATGGGAACATAGTCATAAACAACACACATTTCTGAGTTCTGATCATAGTAGCGCATAAGGGATACAACCTAGTAGTCATTAACAACTCTCGTGCCTAAGCATGCACAACAGGCCTATCTCATTCCTGAACTGTTGAGAACCTTGGAGGATTGTGGTTTTTCTCTCTTCACTCTCAACTTTTCCAAACCCACCTACCTCAAAAAGAAGTGGGTCGTCAAAGTTGTTGGTTGCATCTTGAATTCGAAAACCAATGAACCTGCAACGTACAAATCACACAAAAGATATCAATGAATCGGTGAGACAATACATTAGTATGAATGTATCACCTAATGGGCTGTACTAACTCTTTGGTATTCAGGAAGCATCCCATTGCCCCAGAAAACACGGCAAACGAGGTAGTAGTGTACCCCACAAACCCATCAAAACATATTGGTATCTCTGATTGTATATAAAGTCCTAGGATTGTAATAATTGTTTTAGTATGAAGTGATTACGAAGAGATTTAGGTCAATTCAGTGTCGACCACCTTATAAATTCACATTTTCAAGGAGTTGCCTTTCAGCTTTATCCAGTTTCAGATTCAGAAGTGTAGCTTATTACACATTAAGGATAGGTAACCCAGGGATTCCTTATTCATTTTCAAATGAACATTTTCTGCAGAGCTCGTTTTGAACATGATTCCTGAGAAGAAGAGTATTTAGCTAGAATGAATCTCACTTTCCTTGAGTAGACAGTGGTTCAAAGAGAATAAAAGTTTCAAGCGAGAGCTTAGATAAACTGTAAAGATATGATTATGTATGATAGTATGATGATGTAATGAGAGGAGAGTTTTTTGTGAGTAGTGAACACAGCACAAACCCAGAATATTAAGAGTGAGTTATAGCAAACTTTTCACCATCACCTCCATGGAACGATAGTTCGTGTTGAATACTGAAATGCTGGATTGCCTAGATAACCTCTTCATTCTCATTTGGTATTCTGGTATTCTTCTATCTCTATGTAGAATACCAAATGAGAATGAAAGAGAGTTATGCAAGGCTCCTGTCCAGCATTTCCTGGTATTCCAGCACAGAAGTTTGTCGTCCGGGCAAGGTGACGGTGAAAGTTTGCTATGAAAACCTTAGCTTTTGTATTCACTGATTCATTATCGCTGTGTTCGCCTCTACAAAACTCTCCTCCCTCCATTTCATCACCATACCGATCATTCAAAATCACCTCTACAATCGCTATCTTTAGTAAGACTGTGGTTTATGCAAGCTAACTTCACACCCAAGAAAAGATCTTCGACCATTCCTTTTATTCTTGTTAAGGACCTATCTGTAAAAGAAAATTTAGATTCTTTCTGAAACCTCATGCTCTGCTTTCCTTTTCATAGGAATCTCAGTTTCAAATGAGCTCTGCAAAGGGCTAAACGAATTTGAGAAATCAATGAAATCCTGGTTTCCAACCTTTGGGGAAGAAGAATGTGTAATAAACACACTTCTGGATCTAGAATTTGGGTGGAAATGAAGGCCAACTTTCCTTCAAAATGTGAATTTATAAGGTAGTCATGACTGCTTGGATTCCCATTTTCAAAATTTAACAAGTGCCACTTGTCTTAATATATTCTAAAAAAATTATGTGGTTGTCTATTAAATGAAGATATTGCCTCTTGATTTTATCAGTGGGTTTTTCTTATATATGATATTACTCTAATACCAGTGTCAGAGCCCTATTTGTTTTTTCACATAGAGATAGTTTGAACTATGAAATGAATTTTGCATTTATTTGGTGGAGGAAATAAAAGAAAATTAGTTATTTAATTTTCCACAAATATTTTGTGACAATTTTTTTCACATAATTTCTTACTATCAAATTGATACCAGCTACTGCTAATGTGGTAAATGCAATGGCTGCTAGAACTATGCTCACATAGAGTGATTAGTAGAGATCGGACCATCTGAATTATTAAACTTATTACATTCTTCCTCACAAACCTTGTAGATTGTACATCATATTTCTTCACAGCTTTGTGTCATCATACTGGATTTTGTACTTTAAAGACCAAACTAAAATTTTAAAAGAAACCTTGTAGATTGTACATCATATTTCTTCACAGCTTTGTGTCATCATACTGGATTTTGTACTTTAAAGACCAAACTAAAATTTTAAAAGATTGTGTTGATAAGTGACAAATAGTTTGGTTTTATAGATGGATATATCCTCTCACATGATTGGTTCCTTGGCTAGGACATTCCTGATACAATCAGTTACCGATATGCTTTTGATGAGTTTTGTAGAGTACACACTCATGTTTGCTGAGTTTTCTGGAGCAACTGGGATGCTTCCAGAGTACCAAGAGTTGGTCTCTTAACAAGTCGGGGAACCTAGAAAACCCTAAGCCAAACCACACCTTACAAACAAAAAAGATGTGGACGCCCATAATCGGGAGAATGTGAGCATCTAGGGTGAATGAAATCCTAGTCGAATCGAAGACAAGATTGGAATCACGAAAAAGGGAGTGCTATAATTTGAGGTGATCTAGGGTGAAGTTCCTGAGAATTGTTGGAAATTTCTGAGCAACGCTTCTTTTGCCTTCTATTGTAGTATCAAAGAAACCAATAAAAAATAAAGAATTAAGCTGTTCCTAATCATATCTTCCCTACTGACTTTTCAGATATTATATTGACTACATAGTTGTGTATATTATTATTATGCTAAAATGTTCATGACAGAAATCTTTTTCGTATCTAAATCTATTAAAAGTCTGTTTTTAATCTTGCTTTTATATTTTTTCTATAAATTGAATGCAACTTTGAGAATTCCACTCAATCCGCTCTTTAACAGTTATAATTTTTATAAAAAAATATTTTTCTCCTTTATTTATTTTTATTGTTTATATAGAATAGGGTAAAATCAAGGGCTTCAGGAAAATTCACCGCAGCAAAATTCACCATGGGAAAACTCACTGCCATGAATTGCTGCTGCTGAATTTTCCATAAGGTGAATTTGTCTTGGTGGTGAATTTTTCCCTAGTGAATTGTTGGTGGTGAATTGCTGGTGGTGAATTTTCCTAAAGCCAAAATCAAGGTGTAAAGCATGAATCAACACTATGAACTACCAACGACATAAAATTCAAATAGTGATGCTAATCCAACAATGAAGTACAAATGAACATAGAATTGCTAGCCGTGAATTTTCCCCTTTATTTTTTTCTATTGTTTATATAGAATAGGGTAAAATTGTGAAAATTCACCGCCATGAATTGCTTGTGGTTAATTTTCCATAAGGTGAATTTGTCATGGTGGTGAATTTTTCCATGGTGAATTGTTGGGGGTGAATTTTCGAACAATGAATTGCTTGTGGTAAATTTTACTAAAGCCAAAATCAAGGTGTAAAGAATGAATCAACACTATCAACTACCAACTACCTAAAACTCAAATAATGACACTAATCCAACAATGAAGTACAAATGAACATAGAAACACAAACAATAAAGTAATATTACCATAATTCCTATGCCATGGTTGAATACCTTCATAGCTCTTTTCCATTCTGCTTTATATGCTATCTTCCCCTCAGATTTTTAGTACGCGATATAGGAAAGTATCAAAGATAGTGGTTGTAGTCTTGAAATGAAAGGGATAGGTCTCTTTTATAGAAAACCAAATTGGAATGAAAGGCCAAGATTAAATGATGAAGAATGATGATGATCAATGGGTGAGATTGCTTGGAGAAGCAAGGAAATAGGGTTAGGGCAAAATATGGTCTAGTTAAGGATGGACGATGAAGATTGAAAGGTAATAAAACCTTATCAAAGGTGGAGGCTAACTGGGATAAGGGAGGAGATAGGAACAAAAAAGGAGGTTGCTGAAGTAAATTAAATAATTATAAAATTATTTAATTTAGGAGGAATCGGGAAAAGTTAAATAATAAAAGCAATTATTCAATTATAGCAAAGAGGGAAAAGTTGACTTTTAATCAAAATTATTTGGAAACAATTATCTAATTAAAAAGTAAATAATAAAAATAATTATTTAATAGTGGAGAGAAAAATAGAAAATAATTAAATAAGTAAGCTTTATTTCATTGTAGAAGAAAATAATTAAATAATTAAAATAAATATTTAATTATAGAAGGAAAATGGAAAATAAATAATTAAATAAGTATTAATTTATTTAATTACAGAGAGAAAGGAAAATTAGTAACGTAATTAAATAAATATTACTTTATTTTAATCAAAGGGAAGATATAAAAAAATAGATGAATTAATTAAATAATGAAATTTATTTAATTAATAGAAGAATATGGCTTTAGAAAATAATCAAATCATTAAAATTATTTAATTATTTAAATTTTTCTTACAAAGAAGTTTACTTAGAAAGAAGTTTAGTAATAGTAAGCATGCTCTTATTTTTAAAAAAAAAATTGATTGATTGCCCATAAATTGATTAGTTATTTCAATGCTAAGAGTTATGTCCCAAAAAATTAAAATAAAGTAAGTATAAGGAGGGTATGATGACCACGGTAGGGGAAAAGAGATTAGAGGTAGTTTACACATGAATGCAAGAATAGCTTACACTTTGTTGAAGGAGGTCTTCACAATTAAAGCTATTTAAGTAAAGTAAGAATTGACTCATATTCAAGAAAATTGTTTTCATAAGAGTTGATAAAGAAGTTTAGATTACATATAGATGATTATTTATATCAATATTATAGTTGGGGTGTATAGAGTAAGGAGTAGAACTACTATATGTTATCAAGTAATGAAAATGGAAGATCATTATGGTATATGATAATCTTTTTAATGAAGTTGTAGACATAATTCCTCTCTATAAGTTTGTATTTAGAGACTAATATTGATGTAAGATTATGATAAAAGTTATTAATCATTAGAAGAGAACTAAAAACATAGAACGATAAAAGAAGAGAGAGATACACCATTTATGTATGTTAGGGCTACAATATTGAACTCTCTTTTTCATCTAATCAAGAAAAATATTCATTAATGTCCATGGTAGATTCATATTTAATCTTCAAAATAAACATTATAACTTAAAAGTATGATGTTATGTGTTTTTGTTTATGATTTTCTCCACTTACATCTAATGTTATGTGTTTTTGTTTATAATTTTACCAATTCTTTTTATGTTTAGTCTATCCATGTTCTAATTCAAGTTTAATGGTTAATCACATGTACCTTTCATTGGATTATTCAAATTTATACATTGCATGCTTATACTGATACTATTGTTATTTGCCAATTTTCTCACCATTTGGCATTACAAAATGAGAGTAAGATATTTTATTTGAGTAGGATTGTTTAATTTAGATGGTTTTGCAAATTCATTGTGTTTGAATACTTGGCTAGCACACCTTATTCACAAATTAACAAGTTTGTGTCACATCCCTGTAAAAGAAGACCCTTTCACATCGACATTGGGTGGATAATAAAATAAATAAATAAAATAACATATCAATCAAAAACATTGGGAGACAAAGTTGGATGAAGGTATGGGCAGTATGCTAATGCTTTAGGAACTTCAAGCAAATGTGGTTGCACTCGATTTTTCTCATCATCCTCTCTGCCTACGTGGAAAAGGGAATGCAAAGTATGGCGTGAGGAAGAGGGATTTTGTAGAAAAGGGTAAAGAAAGAAAGGAGAAAGAAAGAAATTGCACAAGAAGGGAAGAAGACTGAAAAAAATGAGGTTTTGGAGAGAGAGAAAAGGCATGTAAAGGAGCGATTTTAAGCATTGCGTGTTAAGATTTTTTGCATTATATTTCATGACAATGGTGGCTCTTTGTATACATAATGTTGGTGTGAAAGCTCAATCAACAATGTCTTTGGTACCAACACTAAAGATAAGCGCTTTCCTTCATATTTTCTATTTAAATACGTTTACTTATGAATTAGTTAATCAAAGGCGATCAAGTTAGGTCAACCGTTTCTCCTGATTACTATTATAAACAATTTTATTGATATTTTGGAGGTGTTTGGCCCTAAACTTACTAGTTGTCTTTGTTTAAGAGTTTTTGAGGTCCTTGCTATCAACCACTTGAACTTACTTTGCAAATAAGAAATTTTATGAGAAACCTTTTCTTTGAGGTTTTTTAACAATGTTAGAACCACATAAATGTATCAAGGCATTTTTTTACAATGATTTCATTATGGATTCTTAACCTTGAGTTACCCTCAAAACACTAAAATCCAGGATATTGTGTTCTTATGAATGGATTTCTCAAATAATATTTAACCTTTTAAATTATTTATTTGTAATCCAACAAATTATAATTGTTCCTATGTGTTCATGACGCTACATTTTTACTTCATAATCTTAATAGTGGACCTCATTCTAGACACTCTAGAGCTAGCTATACATTATGGCTAGGAGATCGTCTACTTGAAATCTATATTTCTAGCAAGGAAAAATAACCCTATATCATAGAATGAACTATAGATTTAGTAAGAAGGTATGTTATATTCAAATTTCACACTTTATGTATGCATGTTTTAGAATTATAGGTAAATTTTTAATAAATTATGATATTATAAGAAAATTCTTGGGTAAATTTAGGGGAAGGGTCCTTTGGCTTAAAATAGTCTTCACTAGATTTCTTATATTGATTAAAGAGAAAAATTGTCATAGTATGGTCATTTACAGGAAAAAGGACAGTTAAGAGATAGTCGAATTAAAGTGTTTCGTGGTTTCAAGGGTTATATGATTGTGGGGGCTAAGGCATGGTTGATACTTGAAATGCAATTCAGAAATAATTATCCTTCTACAAATCTGCAATGACATTGTTCTCAAAGTCTGTCTTTAATCGAAGATTCCTTTCCTAGGAGGGGACAGTGTATGCTGAACATACAGAATTGTGACAATGTGTGATCTTCAAACCAAAAGCACTTTCAAGAAAATTCTTTCCATTGGTTTTCTATTGTTGGTTGGGGGTTTGAAGAGATTTCAACCAACTGTAGCCACATTGCTTTCGCTATCTAGTTGAGAAAAAGGGTAAAATTAGCATTAGAGCTTCTAGAACTATATCTACCATTGTTAAACTCCTAGACTCAGTTACTAACCAATGTAGATAGGATGTTATAAAAGCCTTGCATTGTCTATCTACATTTGAGGGAAATAGGTCCCACATCATTTTGGCAAAGCTTTTTCTAAGTCTATATCCTTTCTTATTGTCGGTAAATTGACTACAAAAAAAAGGACACCATAGGCTTATCTAACCTACATCATGACAAAAATTTTGTGTTACAATAGTAGGAGGCAACCTAGTCTTTTGATGAATCACACAACAAATAGCTTAACTAAGGTGGAAGTTATTGGTCTCCAAGAGCGACTTGTAGTTGTTGTTTCTTCGTCAAGATGTTGGGTTGGTTAAGACATTTTCTAGTGTGATGATGTCTTTTCTCTATAAAATCATCTTTATAGTGGTGTTGACATGGGTATGAGGGAATAAGTGGGTCAAAGTAGGATAAAAATGAAGCATGATATTCTGAAGGGCTACAAGACTGTATAACAGTAAAGAAAGAGACCTTTCCAAGTAGAAAAAGACATGCATAAAAGGAAGAGTTGAAAATGTCTTCTTTCAAAAAGATTTGAGCATTTCAATCACATTACCTAAGAATTTCTATGGTTTGGTTGAATGTCAAAGTTTTTCTAAGAGTTTGGCATAAAGGCTCACTATTATCCCTAGCCACCTCATTCCAAAAAATATGTCACATTGTAGGATAAGAAGAAAAAAGGTTGTGGGTATGTGCTCAACATGCATAGTCAATCTGGTAGTAGAGATCCTCAAGAATATTTTTTTGTGTCAAAGCAACCAAGTGAAGACATGACACATAAGAAGATTGTGCAAAAAACATTGAGATCACATCAAGGATTTCAAAGACATGACACAGATGTTGTGGATGCCACAAAGCTTTAAGAATGTCTGGTCAAAAGTTTATTTGCTAAGAGAGATGATCGGGTGTCACACATTTTTTTCTCATAGTGCTTGTACATGGGATATCTCTACTCATCCATCAAATTAAACATTGCATGGAGGATATGCACAAAATGAGCTGGTTGAGAAGGTTTAGAAACTCATGATAAAATGCACTTCTATGCAAAACTTCCCTTTGTGTAATGGTTATGCTCTTTTGTATTCTACTTAACTTGCACAGACACGTATGGTTGCATATATACTGTCTAAAAATATAGATCCAAATATCAATAATTCAAAGTTCCTTTATTGCAGATGAAGAAATGGCATTCAAAGAGTTTTCTCAAAGGCCTGATGCCTACACAAAGGTCTATGGCATGTCTTCTATTCGAAGGATCAAGGAGAATATTACTAGATGGATTTAGGTTAAGAGGAGATATCAATGTTTTGCCAAGTTTTTGATTATTGGTATAATAGATGATTGAAAAGGAAATTAAAAAAGATGAAAAGTTGTTTTACGACGGCTATGTTGCATGCCATAGAAATGGAAAAAGGATAAAAGGGCCACGTAGAGAATGTGAAAGAGAAACAACTTGATCGGGCTTGGTTGAAGGATACACCACATGCAAAGTTTGAGCAAAAAATTTAAGGAAATTGGGTTTCTAACGTGAGTTTCCATGGTATTTATATTCACCAGGAGCTCCTTCATGATCATTTTTGAAGAGAACGCTCTCTTGTGGATGATACTTACCATGATAAAGCTGAATACATGGATTCAATTCATCGCGAAGTTCAAATGTTTTCCTTGAAGGGAATGTCTCAACAATTCTATATGAAAGGGGAATCTGAGGAGCGATTTTTGTCAAACATTGATGAAAGTTGATACGTCTTGTTCGAAATTCAAGGATGAGAAGAAGGAAGAGCCTGATCATAAACAAGCTTTTTTGAAACTTAGCAAAATAAATTTGACATGTAGTTCATATTCAGTAGATTCTAATGTTTTCATGGTTACCGCTTGTGTCGACCTCGACATTCCAGAGAGATCTCTTGATCTTCAGTGCAGAGATGAAGGATATTTCTCAAGATTTATTCAACAAAGAATTTTAACCTTTGAAGGCTGGATTGAAGGAAAAAATATAGGAAAGATAGAGGCTACATGTTGGCAACAACAGTCACTGTATTCACTAAGTGAAGGGATAATCACAAAGATTATTAAAACAACAGTCAAAGGTTGTGCGGGTTCTTCGTTAGTGAATAATGACTTTTGATGATAGTTGAATGGATTTATGAGACGGTCCGATAAGGTTTTGTTGAAAGGTTTCGTTACATAGTGTAGAGAGCATAGGTCTATGACAATTTTGTTTCACTTGCAGAGGATGCTACAAGTCAAAAGGACAGTCAGTATTTAAACATATATGCAAAGTGTTAGAATATGCATGAAGCAACTACCTACAGTCCAAAGGAGGGGATATGCCTAGAATGGAAGAGAGGACTTTGTAAAAGGTCAGTGGCATGCAGTCCAAAATCAATATGTTTCAATTTCTTGAAATTATTTGAATAAAATATTAACGCATGCGATATATTAGAGAAGCCTTTCCTATTCTTTATCCAAAATTTGGAAATTTGTTGTTAGCCATTTAAGAGACACAAATTTATCATTTATTTAAGTTTCCCTTATTTAATAAACACTCTCCTCCATACATAGGAGTCGATCTCTCTTCAGATATCTGCTCAACCTTGGGTCATGACTAGTCCTTCGGTATTCATTTGAATTCTTTCCTTACCCTAAGCAGATTTAAACAATTGTGCAAAAATGTAGATTGAAGGGCCGATAAAATGGATTTTAGGAGTACATAAATAAGCAAAATGTGCCAAAAATTTGAAAAACCGATTGATAATATCCTTAGACCGCCTTGTTGTTTCTATGTAGGCTTCTTGGAAACTCAAGGAAAATCATTTCCAGCTATATAATATTGATTGATTTTGTTGATCATTTTTTCATCTATATGTTTCAGATGTTGAAAGATTTAGTAAACTGAAAATCTCAGGCAGATTTTTAGTCCTTAGTAGATTACTTTTATAGATGTCAGATTTACTGTATTGTGCCATGCGTGGAATTTTAGGATCCTTAATAAATATTTTACTAATTGTTAATTATTGTATTTCACATACAAATAAGAGGTAGGATACCAATTTTGTTTACATGCATTGCTTAATAGAATTTGTAAATAGTACTAGCATATATAGCTTAAATTTAAGATGTATATATTATGACGAGATATATCGAGACATTCAATTTTTCATCATTCAACTTTAATATAGATATATTAAATTAAAAATTAAATGCCTCGATCTCAATGTAATTTATATATCTTAAATTTTAAAATAAACCTAACATGAATAAATATATAATTATACTATATTATTTTATTATATTATTAGTTATATTAATTAAAAAAACCTAGCAATAACCATAACCCGAACCCTAACCCTAATCCTAGCACTAACCTAATATTAATTAAAATTAGATATATATTCTCTTAAAATAGAAATGGTGAAACTTTTTTTTTTATTATTATTATTTTTATCTCTTTCAATTCATTAAATCAAATTTAAATTGTATTAAACAATGATCCATTATCATAGAATTTGAACAACTTATTAAACATAAAAAACTCACCATAAACAATATTTTCTTATGTGAATCCTAAAAGTTAATTTTTTACTTTGAAAAAACAAGGCTGTTACAAATTTATGATGTCTAATTTTAGACTTGGACAAAAAATAGTTGAAATAAGATGGACAGTTTTAACTGTGAACAAAAAATTTAAAATCATGCCGCCCACATGAGATTACATTTTTCTTCTAAATTTTTATGTGAAACATTAAAAAAAACCATAACATAACTTGATAAATCCATCTAAATTTTTTTAAAACAGTGAATCCATAAAAAATTTAAGAAGCCTCTCCATGGGACCTCGTCAAAATGCAATTCTATCAACCATTTATATGAATCAAAATTTGAGAGAAAATTATTAGAAACATATGATGGATAGTCTAAACATGTAGATGTTGAGATGCCATAACATTTATGAGGTTAAGATTATTGCAAATTCTTTTAGTGTTTGAAAAGACTTACTCATTGCTTACACCCTTTTCTAAATTTGAGATTTATTTCGATAATGATTGCCTACAAAATCAAGCTCCCTCCACTGTCCACAAATAGTGCAGCTCCTCTTTACTCTTTCTTTTCCTAATTTTCGGACCAAAACAATATAATTCTATGACATTTGAATATTTACCATATTAATTAGAATATCCTCTAGGCGCGCTATGAAATACACCTGCAAACATTTGGTCTCACTATAAAAAAATAACAGCTTTTTATGTAGAATAAGAAAAGAAAGCATGCAAATAATTTCCTTCGCAATAATGTACAATGGTTGTCTTGCAACGCGTCAAAACAAAAGTAATCTTGAAATATAATTTAAAATTAATTATCTGAATCCCTTTGAATCTGTTTGGCGCTGCAGATTTGTAAATATTATAGATATACAAGACGACATACATATTTTGTTGAGGACTTGAAGATTTTATCACTCAGAGTGTTATACCCAATTGCCCGCTTAACAGCCGGCGGTGGTGGCACTGCGAAAATAAGAAATTACCTTCCAATGTTGCACCTTAAAGTAGTGTCTAAATTAATTATATGAATTCCTTTGAATATAATCTACAACGATTCGGTTCAATCCAAAACGACAGTTTGGCCCAGATTTTCGCAGAGAAAGAAAATTTGTAAATATCATTTTATATTTTGATTAGAGTTTAAAAGATTTACCACCAAGAATGGATGTCATCGGACCTTCCAGGGCCCTTGCCATGGAGATACTTGTCGAGTGTGCCAATGGGAACATAGTCATAAACAACACACATTTCTGAGTTCTGATCATAGTAGCGTATAAGGGATACAGCCCAGTAGTCATTAACAACTCTTGTGCCTAAGCGTGCACAACAGGCCTATCTCATTCCTGAACTGTTGAGAACCTTGGAGGATTGTGGTTTTTCTCTCTTCACTGCAACTCTAATGCCACCACTGATTTCTACTCTCTAAACTTTTCCAAACCCACCTACCTCAAAAAGAAGTGAGTCGTAAAAGTTTTTGGTTGCATCTTGAATCTCCGAAAAACTAATGAACCTGCAATGTACAAATCACACAAAAGATATCAATGAATCAGTGAGACACACATTAGTATGAATGTATCACTTAATGGGTTGTACTAACTCTTGGTATTCAGGAAGCATCCCAGTTGCTCCAGAAAACACGGCAAACACGAGTGTGTACTTTACAAAACTCATCAAAAACATATTGGTATCTCTGATTGTATAAGGAAAGTCCTAGACAAAAATAGAATTGTTTTAGAATAGATGAAGACAAGTGACACTTGTTAGATTTTGAAAATGGGAATCCAAGCAGTCAGGACTACCTTATAAATTCACATTTTCAAGGAAAGCCCGCCTTCGTTTCCATCCAAATTCCAGATCCAGAAGTGTGTTTATTACACATTCTTCTCCGCCCAAGGATGGAACCCAGGATTCTATTCATTTCTCAAATTTGTTCAGCTCTTCGCAGAGCTCGTTTGAAACAAGGATTCCTGAGAAAAGGGAAGAAGAGCATGAGCTTTCAGAACGAATCTCAATTTTCCTTTATAGACAGGTCCTCAAAGAGAATAAAAGGAATGGTGGAAGATCTTCTCCTGGGCGTGAAGTTACCTTGCATAAACCGCAGTTTTACTAAAGATAGCGATTGTAGCGGCGATGTGAATGATGGGTATGGCGATGAAATGGAGCGAGGAGAGTTTTGTAGAGGCGAACACAGCGATAATAAATCAGTGAATACAAGAGTGGAGCTTTTCATAGCAAACTTTCACCATCACCTTCCCATGGAACGACAAACTTCGGTGCTGGAATACCAGGAAATGCTGGACAGGGGCCTTGCATAACTCTCTTTCATTCTCATTTGGTATTCTGGTATTCTTCTATCTCTATGTAGAATACCAAATGAGAATGAAAGAGAGTTATGCAAGGCTCCTGTCCAGCATTTCCTGGTATTCCAGCACAGAAGTTTGTCGTCCGGACAAGGTGACGGTGAAAGTTTGCTATGAAAACCTTAGCTTTTGTATTCACTGATTCATTATCGCTGTGTTCGCCTCTACAAAACTCTCCCCCCTCCATTTCATCGCCATACCGATCATTCAAAATCACCTCTACAATCGCTATCTTTAGTAAGACTGCGGTTTATGCAAGCTAACTTCACGCCCAAGAAAAGATCTTCGACCATTCCTTTTATTCTCGTTAAGGACCTATCTGTAAAAGAAAATTTAGATTCTTTCTGAAAGCTCATGCTCTTCTTTCCTTTTCATAGGAATCTCAGTTTCAAATGAGCTCTGCAAAGGGCTAAACGAATTTGAGAAATCAATGGAATCCTGGGTTCCAACCTTTGGGGAAGAAGAATGTGTAAGAAACACACTTCTGGATCTGGAATTTGGGTGGAAACGAAGGCCAGCTTTCCTTCAAAATGTGAATTTATAAGGTAGTCATGACTGCTTGGATTCCCATTTTCAAAATTTAACAAGTGCCACTTGTCTTAATATATTCTAAAACAATTCTGTTCTTGTCTATTAAATGAAGATATTGCCTCTTGATTTTATCAGTGGGTTTTTCTTATAAACGATATTACTCTAATACCAGTGTCAGAGCCCTATTTGTTTTTCACATAGAGATAGTTTGAACTATGAAATGAATTTTGCATTTATTTGGTGGATGAAATAAAAGAAAATTAGTTATTTTATTTTCCACAAATATTTTGTGACAATTTTTTTCACATAATTTCTTACTATCAAA
>VDFB02009780.1:0-21691 GCA_007258455.2 Sequoia sempervirens | reverse complement strand
TTATATTTCTTCGAGCATATTTGCATACCTTGAGTGTATTGTCATACCTTACTTGTAATTCCTAAGTGTATCGTATCCTGTGAGTGATCATGTGTTTGCTATATGTTTGATGTTCCTTCAACATGACTAATTCATAAAGCTTTATGTATGATTGATTCATGTTGTCAAATATTCTTCTTACATGAGTGTCTTCTTAATACCTTGAATAGGTTTCGAACGTGACTTATGTGACTGGCTTCAATTCTAATGTGATTGTGGCTAAGTGGGATATCTTATGTGCCTATCTAGTGATTGTTCCATGTATGGTATGTATTGAACATGAGTGTTTATGTGTGCACCTATTGTATGTTGTTGATTGCTACATGTCCAAAATACTTTCTCTATATCTGATGTGCACTCTATGCAAATGCATTGCACATAGGATTATTTCCTTGTATAGGCATATGACTATATATGTATGCTTCATGTGTGCTAAAATGAATACTCCATAAAATGTTTACTACTGCTTACAATAGATGTCTTACCAATAATCCATGCATACACTCCATGTATATGTTTCATAAGATATGATGTGCTCCACTTCTTTTGTATATTTAGATACTTGCTTATGTCTTAAGTGTTTTCAACATATTTGCTTCATGAATATTGTTCTCATGTATGCTTGTGCTTGATTCATACCTCATGTATTCAAATGCAAGACCTGCACATATAGATGTTCATAACACTCAAGTCACAATATTCAAATGCTCTCAAGTGCACACTATTTGGCTATTGAAGTAAAAGACGTTTGGAATTGTGATTGCTTGAGGACAAGCAATCTTGGGTGGGGAGGACTGTCCTGTCCTCAAAATTATGACAGATAAAAGCATTTAACAATTTGATTTTGCATAATTATAATTGTCCAAAACGATATTACATAGTAAACATTATAATATAGTAAATATTAAAGTATTCAAAATAAATATAACATAATATTGTAATTATTGGACAATTATGATTATTATGCAAATATTAATAATTTACTATTTACCATCAGAATATATATATATATATATATATATATATATATATATATATATATATATATATATATATATATATATATATATATTCTAAACAATGAACTTGGGATAATAATAAAATAAATGTTGAATTAATAATTTATATGATAAATCAATTGAAATAAAATAAAACAACCACAAATAAATATAAAGGCAGGCTAAAGAAATAATAACAATTTAAAGCTGACTCGTTATCACATTATCGTGACTTTTCACAAAGGCACTATGCTTGGATCAAGCGGAATATTAAAGACCATCGCTTAAAACATAGAAAAAGGGGCATAAACAATGCCTGTTTGAATTGATCTTCACAGAAAAAACCTGTACAGGAAGAAAAAACGATTTGGATACGTGCCCTCATCATACATTCATATTTGCATTGGGAGCGCTCTGTTCATCTTAGGGTTGTCGCTATCAAAGAAAGCATTTCGGGAACTTCAAGCCTGCAACGCCAAACATGAAGACGGAATCCTCCAAGTTGTGTGCACAGACGTCCATTGAAATATCTCGAGGGCGTTCAATCTTGTTCCTTAATCACGGTTATTAGATGTTGTGAGAGTCCTGATTAATTATTGGGAGCAACTATTTTTAATAGTGATAGAAATTATCGGGTCTCCCTTCCTGCCCCGCAAGGAATACATGCTTAATTCTTTTGTCATCCACCATTGGGAACAAGCTTATACCGATGTAAGGAATAAATGAATATCGAGATTGCTTGGAAGGCCGCTGAGTAGAGTAGGCGACACATAAGCAGGAGAACAAAAACGTGGTTTTAGAAACCGACTGAATGCAAGAGAGGATGAATCACATTATCTAGGTAAGGAGCGTTTGTTTCAGTGCTTGGTAAGTAGAATTTACCTCAAAGTCAATTAAGGACATTTATATAAGAATAAAGTAAAGTAAAGGGACTAATACATATACTTAATATATGTGAATAGTAGATAAATTTGATTATTAATTATATATATATATATATATATATATGAATATTGATATAAGGAAGAATGTACATGCTTTGCTTATATATTTATATTGAAATAGAATAGAAAATATTTATGTGTTCATATGGAACTAGAGGTATTTATATATTGAGTCAGTTAGAAATGATGATATATACTTATTTAGATAATATATATAAATGGTTGTACAAATAATGATGCTTGCAATAATTATTGAATCTTATGAGTAATAATTCACTATGGTGATAAATGGTACAATAGAATACCATCTAGGGGATCTTGATAAACATTTGATATCTACCCTAATGTACTTATGAAATATAATGTAGAAGAGTCATTCATAAGAGCGATAAGGAAGAAATGAGTAACCTCCTTGATAATTGAAAAAAATGCTTATATCGTGTGTGATCTTACTAGATATAATCACTTAAATTTATTAAACCTTAACGCTTATAATGTCTCTTTGAGAGAACTGCAAGTACAAGATTCAGGTCGAACTGCTTCAGCTAGAAAGGGGTCATTACAACATTCTATTCTCTCTTTATTGATTTCTCTATCTCGTTGTATATCTAGCTATCCATGGAGGTGGCAACACCAAAATGGGGGTCTAACTAGGGTAGACCTCAAAATGTAGCCCAACATTTTTCTCGTTTTCGTTTGTGTAGGTGTTGGTTTGACCGTTTGGATTTTAAATTGAAAAGTCAAAGTGTGGGTGGAAAGGTATCTTTTCCTATTATTTCCTTGTCATTTTTGTATTAGATTAGTTTCTAGTATTCTTCTTGTTGTACTGTTTGTTTCCTACATTCCTTTTGTCAAACTGTGAAAATTGTGTCAATTGGGTCATTAGTAGGCCCTTTGTGTTTTCTAGTTGTTTATCAGACCTCTATCTGTACAGAATCCTAGGGTGTCCCGGAGATGCCAAAGCACCACACCAGAGTTCGACATTTGTGTTGTCATCCTTAGACTTGAGTTGTCTGGTCTGGAGTTTGTGTAGTGTAGGAAAAAGTATCCCTTTTTCACACTTAATATGGGAGTGAATAATTAATAAATAAATGAGCTTAATCATGCCTTAATTTAGTGTTGTAATATGTATTTTACATATTCACATTAAGTTTAGGGCCCTTATAATTAAAATGGACTTAATTGTGCCTTAGTTTTGGTGTTGTAAGGTGTACCTTTACACTTTCACATTAAGCTAGGGATTAATTAATTGATTGAGGTTAGTTTTCCTTAATTTCCCCCTTTAATTCAAATCCAATCCTAATCAATATTAGGCCCTTTGTGTTTTCTAGTTTTTTATCAAACCTCTATCTATATAGAATGGTAGGGGTGTCCCTAAGATGCAAGTGCACCGCATTGGAGTTCGACTCTTGTGCTATCATCCTTAGAACATGAGCTATTTGGTCTATAGTTTAAAATCTTTGAGGTTGGCTCACCTAGTTCTGTATACACCTATTTTTAGCAGAAGGGAAACAATGCATTGTTCCCCCTTCCTTTTCAACCTCTTTCTCAACCCATCAAATAACTTGAGATAGTTTAGGGAAGTTTGATCCCTTGGGCTCTCCCATGACTTGGAGCCTTGGGGGTGACGAATCCCCCTTCTCTACATTTTTGGTGAACCTGACGTGAAAGTCTTATTTTCATTTCTTGGTGTTAGATAGCTTTCTCTCATGTCTTGGTGTGTTACAGACTTTTTTTTTGTGAAGCTTTATGATCTTTATGAATTGGTTTACAACCTTGAGGAATGTTGTTAGAAGGAGATTACGACACATAGAGATGGATCCTAAGAAGGTCACCACTGGTCCTACTTTTGATGAAATGATTTTAGGAAAAAATCCAAGTTTCTCTACTCCTTTTGGGGAAGCTCCTCATATTCCTACACCTCATGCTTCTCCTTCTACCTTGTCTATAGAGGAACACAATTCTCTTGAGGTTCCCGCAGATTAACTTCTTTCCCTAGACAGAAGGCTTCTATAGTTTAGGAAATATCTGGGGAAAGAAAGAGTTATGGTTACAACTGCTAAGGTTATTAACAACCTAAGAACTATGTTGGGAAAGGACTAAGTAGGTCTAGAATCTCTCCATAGCCTAAAGAACATAGTGTACACCCATGTCCCATCATATAATCCTAGGTATGACATTGCCCAAGATCTTCAATTCAAGGTCATGTTGAAAGAAAGATAGAATTACTATCAATGCCTAGGGTATTGGTATGCATGGCCAAGAATGGCCCTTCCACTAACACTTCTTTTAATGCAAAGAAGATTAGTGAACTTGAGAAAGTTGAAGCAAGAAGAACTATGACAAGTTCCAAAATCAAAGAAGCAATGCTAGAAGAACCCCTATAAGAGAACCAAATGCTCAAAGGTACCAATCTTTCAATGGTTCATGTTATTCTTGTAATAAATTTGGACATAGAGCTATGGAATATAGAAGCAAAATGAATCACAATGTTTCATATTTTACTAGAAAATGGTTTACATGTAATAAATTTGGACATAGAGCAAGTGAATAAAATATTCAAATGATAAATAAATACAACAATGGTAGAATGATTCAATGTTTTAGTGGTTACTATTATACATGTTATGGATTTGGAAAGAAATATGATCAATGCAGACTCAGAAAAAATGGAAGGAATAATAATTAGAGAAATATCATATGCAACAATTGAAGAAAACCTGGACATATTGCTAAATTTTGTAGAAATAAGAACACAAGAATGGTCCTATGAAGAGAGATGAGCCAGTCAAGAAAATTGATCCAAATGAAGTAAAGAAGGAAATGGAAAAGTATGGAGAAAGAAGAGACTAAGGACAAGGGAGAATCTATACCAATCTTTGGAGAAAATGTCTCCTCTGGTAACTAAACCTGAGCTATGGCTTAGGGGGAGAGGGGGAGCTTTACTGAAAATCATATAACCCCTTGTGGATATAATGTGTCATGGCTTCAAACAAAGAGATAAGATGGAGATGAATACAACGAGTCTATTCGTGAAAAATGTGGAAGAAAATTATCTAATGCAAAGATTTACAGAGCTTCTAAAAGTTGACTATACATAAAAGGTTTCAAAGTTTACTAGCTTTTTGTTTGAAACATTTATTGTTGAAATGGGTCAAATCAAAGAGTTAAAAGAATGCTTTGGAAGAAAAATTCATTTCATTATATGCTTGCGAAGAGGAAGAGAGGTGCAAAAGAAGAAGTTGAAGGGCTCACCATGTCTCCTGATAGCTAAACATCAAAACCCTAAATTCATCAAGCTATCTAAGATGTATTTTGCATATTCTAGTCTTCCAAAAATTTTCTTTAAAATAAATTTAAATTCAATGGAAGGACCAAACGTTATAGATGTCTCACAAAGATCATGACTTCAACTTAAAAGGCACACCATTGAAGATTTTTTAGAATATCCCGCAAGTGTATTTTCTCCCCCTCCCTATGGAGTGTTTTCAACTGAGGACATTAAAGCATATATTAATGGTAAAATAAAAGAAATTTCCTTTGGCATATTATTTATTCTATGCGTAGATGAATTGGAAGAAAATCATAACACCGTAAAATAGAAATACAAAGCCCTAAGCAAGAAGAGGCTGGATGTGTGAAAAAAGTTTCCATCATTTGAGGAAAAAGAGAAGTAAACCAAAATGGTGTTAAGAAGAATTCACGATGAATCCATATGGATTGATGTCCCATACTCGATAACCAAGGAAGCTATCAGAGACATAACTAGTTTGAGGTTCTTTGGACTAGTTCCAAATCAACAATCTATCAAAGTTAAGGATATAATGTAGAAGATAGGTGCTACCCCTGATGGAAAAGAACACACTTTGGACTCATTTAGAAACCCAATAGTTTGGTATGTTGTGATTCTTATAGGTCACAAGATTTATCACGCAAATAGAGACAATGTAGTCTCTACCATCATCGTTCACATTGAACAACACATGATTGAAAATAGTGTTGATTATGACCTTTCTAAACTATTGTGACAAAATTTGTTAAAAGATCTAAAGGAAATTAAGAAGAATAAAAATAATAAATTTAGGTATGAAACATTGATTATTTTTCTACTTTTATACTTCATGAAGTATCGGTAATTAGGAAAGTAGATTGGAAAAATACAAAACCTGTTGCACATCAGATAGCAAAATATATGAAAAAACTTAGAGGTTCAAATTCTCAAAATGATGGGTATGTGCAGGATCATGATGGGCCAAAAAGTGGCAATATGGTGGGTATGTGGCTGATGACTTTTTTTTACCCAAAATTGATGAAACGAAAATGGTTTTTAAAGGAGATTCTCAACTTTCCACCAATATAAATTATACTTTACTTTGAATTTAATAAGTAATTATTATTCATTTTCTATTCAAATTACAACTAAAGTCTTGATTGATAGACTGATTGAAAAACATCTAAAGCTTTCAAATGGTATCACATTTTTCAAATCCAAAACATGCGTCACATACTATAGGATTAAAAAAAGAAAAATTGAATTTCATGAAGTTTTGACCAAGTTAAGGTGGTCAGACATACGAGTTTTTTATATTTTTAAAAATTTGTAATAAAAAAATTCATAATTAATTATTTACTTCAAAAAAGAAAAGAAAAAAATATGCATCACATCAGTACATGAGTCCTCTACTTATGTCTAGAATATTATAAAAAAATATTATCATTTTATTGTGGTTAGGGTGGTCAGACAGACTACTATGCATTGAAATTTCAAATTTTCACCAAATAGTTTTTTTTTTTAAACAAACCTAGTAGTTTAGAAACTTCATTCAATTTTCTATTACGTCAAGTTGCCTAACTCTGAATTTTCTGAATTTTTTGCCACTTAAGGGCCAGTTTTTTCCTTGATGATCCTACACATACCTTGATGCTCTTGTGGAATTCTTTAGTATGTTTCAAAGGAGAATGAATGAAAGAGTGAGAATTCCTAAAAGTGTACATTGGAAAGTTACTTAAGAGACAAGAATTTTCTTCTTTCCACTGACTATTGCTTCATAGAAGCAATTGAGCCTACAACTATTTAGATTTTTGAACTAGACTATGAAGTGACTAAAGCATAAGTTATTCACTATGCAAAAGTTCTTCTAAGAAGCCCCAATGACCTCAATAGATCAGGGTTAGAGGTTAGGATTAGATTTGAATCCTCTAACAGTTCTAGGATGATAGATAAGAAGAGAAAAAGCACAAATAGTCCTCTAGTTGTATAAAAAGATAAACAAGAATTTATAGAGAAAAAAGATACTAATGTGGGAGAAGAAAGAATTCACATAAATGATGCTCAACATGAGCATGAAACTAGAGTCAGAAATATCAATGCCCAAGATATGAATGGAGTTATAAAATCCTTACAAGAGATAACCCTTGGGACAAGCATTGATTCGTTCAAGGTATATATGTCTTTGGACTAAAACAAAAAGCTACAAGTGAATTTGAGGCAAGGCTAGAAAAGAAAAATCTAGAGGATATCACAAGGAAATGTACAAATGCACATCACAAAGTTATGAAATATTTGAAGGATGCTTAAACCTATGAAGAAGAATCACAAAAACTACTTTCATATTGCTTGAAATGGCTAAATAACACATGCACATAAAAGGACACTATGAACTCAATTGAAACACAAATAAGTTGTGAAACATATACTTATGGTCTTGTAAAAGATAGATAAAATCAAACCTAGACTGGCATTATACAACTACATGACAACTTCTTTGACTTGAAAAATTAGAGAGAGAAAGAAATCAAACAATATGTGATTCTAAGGGACATAGTAAAGATAAAGCATACTCCTATCTTATGTTCTCTTGCCAACACTCATAAACTCTTAGAGATAAATCTCAACTCTAGTACTATGGAAGGAGAAGAGACACTAATGAAGCTTGAATTATAGTGTAGGGCTCTAAAAAATGCAAAAAGGATTTGGGAAGAAGGGAGATCTACTTGGCAAGACACTCTAATGAAGGTCAAAGGGTCAACTTTATCAAGTTGACAATTCTTACTTCTATGCATATTTTCTAAGGATTAGAATCCCTTATTGCATAAAAGTTCCTTTTTGATTAAGGGGGAGTCAACATATATATCTAAGGGGAGTATATTGAGTCTTTGCACACCCTTTTCCATTGATGTCAAAGGGGGAGAGGTAGTGGAATTTTTTTTTTTCAAAACCATTGGGGAGAGAGATAGCTGAAGATTTTTTTGTCAAAATACTTGCAGAGTGTAAGAGAAGGGGACCAACCACATCAATACTCCAGGTCACAAAGATCTGAGAGCAGAGGGCTTCCCTAACTTACCTCACTCTAAAAGGTCTTTTATGACAAGAATTGACAATAATGAGGACTATAATGTACTTCAATCACTCTACAAATCTCGAACTTAGCTTTGGGATAGGCGAGCTAGTTTTTGGAGTCGATATTGTGCCTCAGACAACTCTCTATCTGAGGACAACAACGCAGTTCTGGGATGACAGCGCAGTGTGCTTTCATCTCTTAGGTGCGCTAGTGTCAGTATGGTCATAAAATAGTGGACACAACACAAACTACTGAAAAAAAATGATAGCCTAGCTAGTAAATCTAGATGGTAAAAAATAAATAAGGAAGTGTAGGAAATAAAGACTAAAGTGATAAAGCAAATAAACAAGAACTAGGGTGATGGAGATAATATCAAATTTTTTTGTGTTCACTAGCTAGCTCCACGCGTACTTTCACCTGCACACAAGCAGGAAGGGGGAAATGTTTGGGGCTATATAGGGGTTTTCCTTAGTCAGACCCCCATTTTAGTGTTTCCACCTCTACGGATAGCCAGATAGCAATGAGATAGAAATATGTGATAAAGAGATAAAGAAAGTAGAAGTTACAATAAACACTAAAAAATAGTAAAGTGCTACTCAACCAAATCACAACGGAGAGGAGCGAAGCATTACCACCTCCACCCAAAGGCTCACTATACAATGGAGGAGAATATGGACTTGACAAGGTCACCATAGCCGCAACTTTGATGAAGGGAGGTCTCATAAGACTCCAAGCCCACGCTGCTATGGCTTGATTTGCACTTGCTATGTGGAGTTGATGGAGTGTTGTTGTTGCAATGGAGTGTTGAAGTGCTACTTGGGAGTGAGAAGAATGTTGGAAAATTCTAAGAGAATGCCAATTTGTTGCTTAGAGAATGAAATGAGATGAAGATGGATGAATTTGAAGGAGAAGAGGGAAGAATCTACCATTTTTGGGGTCAGTTGGTGGGAGAGGGGCATTACAAATCAACCCCAAATGATAATGTAATGCCTATGCCAATTTCAGACACCAAATGGAAGGGAGGTAGTTGGGTGATGTGGAATTTCTCCTTTATATTTGATTTTCTAAGGTGAGGATGTGTGAAAGGGGAATTTGCATAAGTGGTGAAAATTCGCTCCTATACATTTTTCCCCCACTTTAGCGAGCACAAATACTGATGAGTGCTTCAGTAAAGTAGATTGAAGAGCTAGTAGGGTTATACATTTATACTTGAACCATTGAGGAAGCATACCGTGATTTGGTGAACTTGAAAGCACAAGGTAGGAAAAGGACTCCATAGGTATTCTCCTTGAGGAGCTTCGAACAAAAGACTCCATAGCCCCACAAAACTATGAAGCTGCACAAAGTACATTGTAGGCCCTTAGAAAAATGATGGAAAAATCCTGTCGGATGAAAGCATCTCACAAGCCTGCATACCTACAAGGACGAAACCCCTGAGATCTCTCACATGAAGGAAGCCCCGAGAAGTAAGCACCTTACAAGCCTACAGACTTGGAAGGAGGTGTCTTCCAAGATCTCTCACATGAAGGAAACTTGATGAAGGAAACCTGATGAAATAAGTGCCTCACAAGCCTATAGACCTACAAGGGCTCATGTTGTGTGTTTTGAAAACACACCCCAAGACTATAAGACTTGGGGACCCAAGTGAAATATAACTCTTATGGAACAAGCTAGCAAGTTGAAAAGATCACTGTAAGTGAAAAGTAAAGAGAAATTTTTAATCAAAGAATACTTCGTAATGCAAGTTTTTTGGGTACCGAATATTTGGAACCAGAAACATTTCAAAGGAAAAAGGTGGTGCAAATACTAAGTAGAGTTTTTCATTTTGATATTTGGAGTCCGATAAAAAGGAAGTTCTGGTAAAACTGAAGTCCGGGGAAATTTCATGGGTAAAGTTGAATATCGGGTACTAGGTACCGAGAAATTCAATGTAAATTGATTTTTTCTTTGAAATCTTAAGGTCATCCAATAATTCCAATAGTCCGATAATTCAGTATATGTGGAAAATAATCATGTAAGATTTATGATATGCTAGAAAGCATGTTATTTATGAGGTTTATGTACTAACATTTGAATAATGGTTTTATTTACATGAGATGTTTATAAATGTTTTTCTTGAAAAGGGATTCAATGTGTGGAATTTCTGATTGTAGGAGATGTAGATTGTGATGCAAAGTTTAGGTATGGATGGTTAGGAAAACTTGAATCACATGTAGAATTATATACAAGTTGGGTTGCATACAATGGAAGGTTATAAGGCAGAGGGCTTTGAATCCATCAAAATGCTGGAGATCCCGGTATTGTACATGTAGTGGAGACAAATGCCAATCTTCAGGAAGAGCCCATTCTCGAGAGTAGGAGACCCAAAACGAAACAAGTTGTAGGGGAGAAATTCCACCCATTCATTCTAAATGTATGGAAGGTTCCTACACACTATCCTGATTTGAAGTATCATCCTGGTGATGATTAAAGATTAAAATCTAAAGAGCTTCAATGTGTAAATGGAGTTGAATTTCATTGAGCTCAATTGCAATTCTCTTATAAGTCACCACATTCCATGTGACTTGATGTGATTGGTCCCTTGGATTTCCTCTCATGTATTTGTCTTATCCTTTCTGAGCCTTGAGTTCTATAAAAAGTCAGAGGATCTTTCTTTTTAAGTTAAGTTCAAAATTTGTGGATGTCAAAAGAGCTAAAACTTCTTCGAGTTTTGTTCTTTTTTCCTATTTTTTGAATCATTCTAGCATAAAAATTTGTATGCACATCTAGACATTGATTAATATTGGATCCAATTAGATAGCTACCTATCTCATGAATCTTTTGTAGCTGGTTTTGTTAGTTCAACCGAAAAACACTGTATGTTTCGTTGTTTAAGGGTGCATATATAGAACCTACTCGATGTCCAAACTAAAACCCCTCTCTTTAAAAGCTCACACTATTTTATATGTAGTTGTGAAGCAATATAGTGAAGTATAAAGTGGTTTTCTCTATTTTAGTTGATTCTTTGGGGCATGCATGGAGAATAACCAGGAGAAAATTTTAATTTTTAGTATTTTCATGATTTATTTTAGAATAGATGTTTAAATTCTTTGAAAATGTTCCAAAAAAATAAGTGAATGGATGGAAATTTGTTGAAAATATTTTGTTTTCTTTGAAATTTTTGAATGCTTAATGCTAAATTTACTTAAGTGATAACAAAGAAATTGTTGATGTTCATGAAATATTATTTCAAATCTTTCAATTTCATGATATTTGTTCTTAAGTTCCAATTGAAAACTCATTATCTAATATGTATGATTCTAAACAACCATATTCCCATTGAGATTAACAACAATATCACATTATACTTGAGAGTGAACCTAGTGCAATCAAGACCTGATTACTAGAGACTTCAAATTGAATTGAAGCCAATCTTTTCTTGTTAAAGCAAAATCCCCTTTTAGATTGTCTTTGTTCCATGTCTTTCAAGAAGGATAGGCTCTTTGTGGTTTATCTGTGATGAACTTATTTTCCCTATTGCTATGAGTAAAACTGTCGACAACAAGAATGGGCGCTAGAGGGAGGGGTATCTTTGAATTTTAAGGCCTATCTTTGAATTTGAGGGCGTATATTTGAATTGTATATTAGTTCTGAGTTTTGGAAGGAATATTGTAAAGTGAAATTGACTGCAAGTTGGTTTTTCAATATGGAAGTTGGTAAACTTTAAAAAAAATTTAACTAGAGAATGCATCCTTTGAGTTTATTCACCTTTGGTAGAGTCACCAAGTGTAGGATTCATGATACAATTGATCATAGTGAACTCGAGTGTGAAGTTTTTTTAACTAGGGTAAGCTTGGCCATGTTTAGAGTAATTCCATTAACAAAAGAAGTCCTAACTACTAGAAGGAAAGAACCATTAGCCAAAAAAATGTTTAACCCTAGTGGAATTGGAAACATTAAAAAATTAGTTGATACATCAAGATAGTTTGAAAACTGCAATTATTATAAAGAAAATTCTAACATTTTGTAGGAAAATAGGCAAGAATGTTGAGATTTAGAGACATCGCATTGGAAACAAGAAAAAAGTACTGATAAATCATCATTCTCCTTACACTTGGAAAACACAAATGAGGAAAAGGAGTGGGAAAATCGAGCATGAGACGCATGTAATTTGCTCCAAGTTAAAAATTCACAAGTTAATAAAGGAAATTTCCTTGATTTTATGCAAGATATAGAGTATCAAACGTTTTACTTTTTCTCTCTCTGATAACAATATAAATTGTGGTACATCTTGGTCTAACAAAGTGAAAAGTGAAGGTAGGATCAAAGAGATGAAGATTTCAGGAGAAGAAAGTCGAGAAATGGACATAGTTGTTCATGGAAATGAACCAGGGTTGGAAGAAGGTAGAGTATGGTTGCCTCATGCGAAGTGTGTGTAATCTATCTTTAATGAGGTTGCTTTCATACATATAAGCCAAATCATTGGTAAGTACACCTTTGAATTTATGATTATTAAACACAAAAAATTCAAGATAATTCATTGTTACAATAGAGTTGAAATTTTTCTAAATGAATTTAAGGAAAAACCTACTGCAATTCATACCAAAACAACAATGGAAATAGTCATACAAATTAAAATAAGTTGTTTTTCTAAGGTTAATCGCTTGTTATATTAGAAATTTGGTTAGGGGTGATCCCACAATAGTGGTTTACAATTTTTGGCCAAATTGGATACTGAAATTATTATTTTTAACTAAATCTTCATATTCGGGCACCTATAGTGGCTAAACTGTGAAGAATTTGAAGATGATGCATACTAGAGTCTCATCACAATTTCTCTGCAAATTCTAAAAATATTTTTTTCAAAATTTTTGGAATCAAATTTCACTTCTTTTTCCATCTCCCATGAAAACTGATTTTTTTCAAAAAATAACATTTTTAAAAAGTGACGCACACCAGTATAACGCATAATTTTTTTTCCATGAAGGATCAAATTCTAATTCTTTTGAATTTAGATTCGTAACTTTGATATCTAGTGCTTCCACTTGGTTAGACAGTTTTTTATTGAATATTTTTTCTTTAATCAAGTTTCGAAGTTAAACCAATCACAATTTAGACATAGCGCGACTGTATAACACAATTTTTTTTGTATATATCGAAATTATTTTGTTTTTTTTTTGTTGGATCAAGGACTTCAATATCTAGTGCACTCATATTTTTCAAAATAAATAAATGATAATATGTTATTTTTCCACATGTGTAGAATAGAGACCTTCATTTTTGATGAAAAACCTATGTTTAATAAAACTAAAAAAACAAATACATAATAAAACCAAAACATATTAAAAGTATATTCATTGGATAGCTCATTTTGAGGACTACCTGATTCTAGTTGAGTTTGTGAAGATTCATCCATTTTCATCCTCAATCCGAGCTCCGAAGTGCCAAAAGTTAGGGTTTTTTTTGTGTTTAAGGGGGGATGAGGAATAAGGGGGGTTCGAGCGAACCCCTAGGGGTTCCCTCAAACTAGGGTTCATTCGAACCACCCTCTTATAAGGGGTTTTGTTGGATTTTTTTTGGCGGGAAAGCATTAAAAGGGTTCACCAGAACCCAGGTTCTAGCGAACCCCTAATGGGTTCGGTCAAACCAATAGGTTCGTACGAACCCCTAAAATCAAGTTTTTTCCCATGCATTCATTTTTTGTGAGTTTTCCTTCCTCACTTCAATTGTAAACCACTATTGTGGCTTCACCCTTAGTTAGGGTTAGTTTTCTTTTGTAGGGTTTGTTGTGTCTTGTTTGCTTTGCTTTCTTTTTGTTTCTTTTCTTTTTCATTTGGCCTTTGCATTAGAAAATTTTGCTTAACTTATCTTACACATGAGAGTTGTTTCAAACATTTGTAAAATTGAACTATGAAATGCGAAATAATAAAACCATACACAATAAAACATGCTTTAAGACATAATAAAAGCTATATATATGTGTGTATATCACGTATATACATGAAGTATCAAATTTTTTGCTTCAAAAAGATCACAAATAGCCAAAAAGAGTGAGTAAAGCTGCAGGTACTAGTAGCCATTCAGTCAATATAGGATGCCTCATCTAGATCAAGGCTAAATACCCTACATAGGCAAGTTCTCGGCGAACTTCAAAGTCACGAATATGGAGGTTAGTGAGGAAAGACCAGAGTGGAACCACTTCCCTATGTTCCAGGAACCAAGGAATATCATCCATGGAAGGGATTTTGATGGTTGGGTGAGTAACAGAAAAAATAGTATCTAGATTATCTAAATATTCAGGCCTTACTATCAAACTGGCAGTTGAGAAAACATCTTCAATAGGTAGCCCAATATCTAGAAGTGATGCTATAAAATGAGAAGCCACGTTGGAGTAAAAGTGAAAGTAGTGGCTATATTCAACATACTTTTCCCCAAGAACTAAGCACAAATTTTGTACACTAAAACTGGAATTCCTAACGAAGAAAACTTTTTCAAGCCTGTGTGGTGTGATACTTCCTAGGAAAAAATTCTAGCGGCAAGAGTAAATTAAGAAAATTGGAGTATCCATGGCCTAGAAGCAAGAAAATAAACAAAGAAAAATTACAGAACAAGAGAAGAAAGCTTAGAAAAAGTGTGGAGAATTTGAGAAGAAATGCAAAATTTATAGAAAGCCGTGAGGAAGTTGCAGTACATAGTTGCCTCAAATGAAGTCTTGAAAATTGTAAGCAAGGTGGCAATCAAATAATTATCTTCAGAGCGGAATGTTAAATCAAATTAATTATTTGCACATAGTTGGTGATAAATTGCTTCTAATTTGAGTAGTATGAAGATTGCAAATCAAGCAAGTTGAAGATTTTGAAGTAAAGGGTGGTCATTTCATATTATTTTTTATGAGTCGTATTAATTATGGAGGTTCTTATGTGTGGAGTAGAAATGAAAATGAAGCCGGTAAGGAATCACACATCATCACCTAGATAAGTTGAAAGGAATAATACACGTGAAATAAGGCGTACAAATTTAGTGCAAAATAATTTGATCATGCTTCAATGTAATCATGACACTTTTGATCTATTAATGAGGTGCAGTATTGGGAGTGCTAGCTGAATATTTATTGGTTTCCATAAAATTTAATCGGAAGGGTGGTAACTAATGTTTGTAAATTTAGATAAAAATTTGGTGATTAAATTGTTCATTGCTAAATTTTAATTTATGCATATTTTTTAACACATAGCGAGTCGTAGTTAGCTAGGATTTGGCATAAAGTAGTAAAATTTAGCTAGAAATACGCACCAACAGGGAATTATTAAATGAATTTTCGGGAAATGGTGAATTGATGAAGGGATTTGCAATGAATGAAAAATCAAAAGGTAACCTTCACTACCACTGTAATTCCCAACCTAATAGTAGGCTTCATTGCCTGCAAGTTGACAATGAGCTATTATTGAAATATCAAAAGAGAAAAATGAGCTATTATTGCAATATCTAAAAAAAATTCAACTCTTTAGGCTACCAAATAACTCTAGCGGGGCTATAGATGCTTGGCTGACAGTAAAGCTATATTTGGGGGGAATTATGAAGATAACCTTGTCAAGGCTATGGATGCTTGACTAACAGCAAGACTCTATCCCTGGTTGGCTTTGGAGGATTACCATATTATGTAGCTAAATGTCGATGAACTAATTCTTTTCACTAATTTCCAAAAACTAGAATTAATAAGAGCACACACAAATGTTTCTAGTAGAGTTTTACTTTTTATGCCAAAATCTAGGTAAAGGTGAAAATTATTATTTTAAAATATGTAGAAATTATAATTTACAACTGGTGATTTAATTTCAAGTTTAGTTTAAATTTTGTTTTATTGGTTGCAAGTTTTTGTGTGTTCTCACAACACCCCCCAAGACTGTAAGAATCAGGGACCCAAGTGAAAAATAATAACTCTTATGGCATGAGCTAGCAAGTTGAAAAGATCACTGGAAGTGAAAAGTAAAGAGAAATTTTTAATCAAAGAATAATTTGTAATGCAAGTGTTTTTGGGTACCAAATACCAAGAAATGGAAATATTTGAAAGGAAAAATGTGGTGCAAATACTAAGTAGTGTTCCGATTTGATATTTGGAGTCCAGTAAAAAGGAAGTTCCAGTAAAATTGAAGTCTGGGGAAAGTTCATGGGTAAAGCTGAATACCGGGTACTGGGTACTAGGAAACGATGTAAATTGAATTTTTTTAAAAAATATTAAGGTCATCCAATAATTTTGATAGTCCAGTAATTTGGTATATGTGGAAAATAAAAATGTAAGCATTTATGATATGCTAGAAAGCATGTTATTTATGAGGTTTATGTACTAGCATTTGAATAATGGTTTTATTTACATGAGATGTTTATAAATATTTTTCTTTAAAAGGGATTTAATGTGTGGAATTTATGATTGCAGGAGATGTAGATTATGATGCAAAGTTCAGGTATGGATGGTTAGGAAAACTTGAATCATGGGTAGAATTATATCCAAGTTGGGTTACGTACTCTGGAAGGTTATAAGGTAGAGGGATTTGAATCCACAAGAATGTTGGAGATCCCGATATCGTATATGTGTTGGAGACAAATGCCAATCTTCGAGAAGAGGCCATTCTCGAGAGAAGAAAACCTGGAATGAAAAAAGGTGTAGGGGTGAAATTCTACTTGTTCATTCTGAATGTATGGAAAGTTCCTACATACTATCTCGATTCGAAGTATCATCCTGGAAATGATTAAATATTAAAACACAAAGAGCTTCAATGTGTAAATAGAGTTGAGTTTCATTGACTTTGATTGCAATTCTCGTATAAGTCACCACATTCCACGTGCCTTGATGTGATTGGTCACTTGGATTTCCTCTTATGTATTTTTCTTATCCTTTATGTGCCTTGTTTTCTATAAAAGGCCAAAGGATCTTTCTTTTTAAGTTAAATTCAAAATTTGTGGATGTCAAAAGAGCTAAAACTTCTTTGAGTTTTGTTCTTTTTAAATGTTTTTTCTGAATCATTCTAGTGTAAAAATTTGTATGTACGTAGACATTGATTAATATTAGAGCCAATTAGATATCTACCTATCTCATGAATCTTTTGTAGCTGGTCTTGTTAGTTCATTCGAACAAGACTATATGTTGTGCTGTTTAGGGGTGCATACAAAACCTACTCTGTGTCCAAACTAAAACCCCTCTCTTTAAAAGTTCTCACCATTTTATATGTAATTGTGAAGCAATCTAGTGAAGTACTATAAAATGGTTTGCTCTTTTTTAGTTGATTCTTTGGGGCATGCATGGAGAATAACCGAGAGAACATTTTAATTTTTAGTATTTTCATGCTTTATTTTAGAATAGATGTTTAAATTCTTTGAAAATGTTCCAAAAAATATGTGAATGGATGGAAATTTGTTGAAAATATTTCATTTTCTATGAAGTTGTTGAATGCTTAATGCTAAATTTACTTAAGTGATAGCAAAGAAATTGTTGATGTTCATGAAATATTATTTCAAATCTTTCGATTTCATGATATTTGTTCTTAAGTTCCAATTGGAAACTCATCAACTAATATGTATGATTCTAAAGAACCATATTCCCTTTGAGATTAACAACAATATCATATTATACCCGAGAGAAAACCTAGTGCAATCAAGATCTAATTACCAGAGACTTGGGATTGAACTAAAGGTAATCTTTTCCTATTAAAGGATAATCCCATTTTAGATTGTCTTTGTTCCATATCTTTCAAGAAGGATAAGATATTTATGGTTTATTTGTGAAGAATTTATTCACCCTGTTGCTATGAGTAAAACTTCCATCAACATGTCGTCAACAGGGAGCAACCCCCTAGATCTCTCACATGTAGGAAGCCCAGAGGAACAAGCACCTTATAGGCCCATAGGCCTACAAAGAGGCATCCCCCAAGATCTCTCACATTCAAGGGAAACCCAAGAAAGGGAACTTTGTAGAGTTGAAAAGTGGCTTTATAGGTGTACCTGCAAACTGACATGTTTACTCGCAGATAAAGCATGTCTGAAAACAAGGTAGCCATGCAGGAAAATAAGCAGACAATCACACATACCATCAATAAGTCAGAAGGCTTTCAAAGGGGTCCCTTAGGAACTTGGCATGAAGAGGGGTCCACTCAAGGGACATGGTGTTTGAGAGTATGAAAGATATGTTCTTTCTCAAAACAATTCATCATCTTGAGGCATCCTTTCAAAAGATGTTCACTTCATTAAGGAATTCAAAAGGAAGAACATGCCCCATTGCGAGGAGAAGCTAAAAGCTATTCCCACCTCAAAGGAAAGTTCTCAAGTTCTTTATTTGTGAACCCATGATGAAGGTGAAGCAACATAAAATCTGCAAAGCTCTAAACCTCAAACATAGATTAATCATATGCAAATTCTTCAAAATGCTCCTATGAAATAACATGTGAATGCTTCAAAATGCAACAAATAACAAGAGGAATCTAAAGACATTATGAAAGCATAACATGTACCTATAACATATTGGATTGGTGTCAAATGTGCCAATGACCCTTTCCAAATCCTTGCTAAAACTCACAAGATGCAATGCAATATGATGAAGAGAAAAATAGTTCTCAATTTAAGAGAGTAACTTTGCATGAAGATGTAGATGGATTTGATGAAGAATCAGCCCTCTATTTAAAGATTTTTAAATTGGAAGAGAGCTCAAAATAGAGCAATGTGGGATAATGATTTAACCAATGAGATGAGGCCACTTGTCAACTTGTCATAGGTTGAGGAATGTGCAAGTTTTGGCCAATGTGCCCAAAAGAGGGAGATTCAAATTTGAGTTTGTGAATTAAATGTTGAGAGGGGGACATGAAAGAGAGAATTTAATGCAATGTTGGAAGGGACAAGTCAATTTTTCTTCATATTCAAACTTGAGGGAATATTCCAAAAAAGTGCTTTGTTGAGGGAAAATGATCAATTTATACATGAATTAAAATGATTTATTGCTGCAAGTGGGAAAAGCTAGAGGATGTGATGGGTGGTTAGGTTAGGTTAATTAGAATTAGATTAGCTTAGGTGATGATTAGGTGATTTTGACCCCTTTGACTTGAATATTTGGATTTATTTAAATAAAAAAGGGATGGAATATGCATTTTGAGATTTCAATTAAATAAAGTTTGGTTTATTTAATTAAAAGGTTCAATGTTTGATTTATTTAATTTAAATGAATAACCTTAGGAATGAAATTAATGAGTTTAATTTACCTAATGAATGGATGAAGGTGAACTAAGTTTACTTGATGAAAGGACCTAATTAAATGCATGATGCTAATTTTGCATGTCTACATTTTGCCCCTCTTTGAAGCAATGTACTTGCTGCATTGGTTCAAAGGATAAACTTGCCGCGTTCAAAATTCATTTTTTTTAAAAAAATTTCTTCGGTTGCACGAACGGAAAGAAGTACACTAGTACATTGCCCCCTCAAGAGATTGAGCGATTTTTTTTTATTTGAGGGTCGATCTTGCAATAAAGAGGTTCAAAAATGGATGGTTATGGATGATGATGTAAATGAGATGATTTTAAGATGCTTAGAATAACAAATCTATATTATCTTAAACATCTTAAATGCTGATATGATGTGAGATGGATGAGATTGATGATGTGATATGCCATGATTATGCAAATGTATGATTTTATGAGATGCTTAGACTAACAGATCTATATTATGATGATGATTATGTATGTGAGATGTTATGCATAATAATGATGGTTTGTGGATGCATGATGGATGCACTGGTGGTGATGATTAACTATTCATGATGTGATGTTAGTGTGGAAAAGAAGACATTAAATGATGAAAAGAGGATCCAACAAGCCAACTTTATGAGAGATGATGATGAGAAATGATGATGATAGACGAATGATTTGTTTATCAAGGATTGGGATTTTAAAAGGGTCACTTACCTTATGTTTGATAACACGCATAAGCATGATGCATCAAGGTATAAAGGACCAGGATGGCATTGTACTTAGTGTGATGGACTTTGACTTGACAAATAGATAGGTGTATTCTTGTTCACAACTGACATACGAAAACCTTGCTAGGATGCACTTTAGAAGTTTCAAACATCTCAAACCAAAACATGAAAAAAGTATAATTAGTCAATGCAATAGTCAACAAGTTGTCCAAAACATCCTCTATACAATCTAACAAAGAAAGTATTAGCCAAGGTTATTTTACAAGAACGTCCAACAAGGATAGTAGACAAAAGGATAATGATCGTTTCCCCATTTCTATCTCTCTAAATCCTTCGTCTGGATATCATCAAGAGGTCCTTGGACTGAGTGCAATAAGATAAGTCAAAAGACAAAGATAAAGCACACAAACAAGTTGATGTTCTTCAATACCGCTAACCAAAAGGGAATATGTTTTTAAGGATAAGAACCCGAACTATTGCCAAAAGATAATTCCCATTGTAGGAAGGATACATCCTAGGACATGTTAGTGGATGGCGGCACACCATTTCGTTTATCCAAAGTGATCTTCTAATAAATAATGCCCCTTGTAGGAAGGATACATCCTAGGACATGATGTTATCAGATGATTGATATGGGATTATTTGGATGATGGACTATCGACACAAAGAATTGACCAACTTTTTTATGTACTGACTTAAACCTGAGACTTGACGTAACTTTTGACTTTTACTTTTAATAAGCTCATAGACTTGTTTCTAACTATTTCACCAAAGGTTGAGGATGACGATTAGTTTATCATGGATGGCATTATTGTGGGTCCAAGCGAGATGAGATGGATGGATTTTTTCAAAATTTTGGATGTTTTTGATGTTTTGCAATGTTCTGAGGCTATTTTTGGTATTTTTTTGAGATTTTCAAATGTTTTGATTTTCGATTTTCCAATGTTTTGGGGTTTTTTGAGATTTTGACCAAGGGACTAACCTAAAGACCTATCCTAGGGGCCTCAGGGGTTGATCAACAGATTACCCTTGTGACTTTATACATGCAGAGACCACGTAGTTTGACTGACAACTTCACCGATTTACAAATGAAGATATACATGATGAAATGTTAGTTTATTTATGACATACTCCTAAAGGACTGACCTAAGTGTCTCGGGGGATGATCAAAGATCAACCTTGCCTAAGTTCAAGCTCAGAGACGACGTAGTTCTACAAGACGACTTTTTTTTTGACTTTTTGAATGAGTTTTTGACCTGTTTTTGGATTTTGATATGTTTTGAATGTTTTTGGGTTTTCTAATTTTCTGATGTTTTGATGTTTTTGGATTTTTTGATTTTTTGATGTTTTTTGATTTTTTGATTTTTAAGATTTTAAGAATATACACGAATTCGATCCAATAAGAACATGCCCTCAGTGTGATGCAATAGACTACTC
>VDFB02009779.1:0-25901 GCA_007258455.2 Sequoia sempervirens | reverse complement strand
GAGTGTCGCTACATTCCTCATCATTTAATTATAAATGTCAATCCAAGGTGGTGTCCATGGCGATATGCAAGAGGGAGAAAAAATCATTTGCATGACATTTTTTTTCTACAAACAGAATTGAAAGGAAATGCATGAAAGAAATTACCGGAATCAAATCTAATCTAAGAGCTTGTAAATGAAAATGGTAGAATCAAATCTATCTTAGGAAGCATTCAAAGGGAAATTATGGAAGTGTAAATATATGGGAATGGAAAGATTGCTGGAAAATAAAATATGAAATGAAAACTACAAACAACTACACTACTGCTACTAAAAAATTGAACTATATTATTTTATAAAACTCTTCCCCCATTTGATTCCTTGATTACAATAATTTATAGAATTCTGAAAGATGAGCCTTATAGCTGTGCAATAGCTTGCTAGAATATAGGAACATGTGTTGAGGGAAAAAGATGTTTTTTCTTCACCTTGCTGAATCAATCTTCTTTGGTCGTCCAAAATAAATATGCCTATTTTGCAGCCCCTAAACAAGCTCCAAAAAGATATTTGGATGCTAAAAAAGTAATGTCTTTCACTTATGTATCATTAAAGCTCATAAAATAGTTCCTAGATGCTTGCAAAAATGTTCAAACTGTCCAAAACTACCTCCTAGATAAGCTCCATTTGTTTGCACAACCCAACAACATGTTTTAGATACTTGAAACTACCCCTTAGATGCTCTCATATGTTGTCCCTTAACTTCTCATAGAAGCCCAAACTGCTCAACCTCTTCATAAATGCTATCATACTTATCCTTCACTTAGATCCTTCTTAGCTTCAGAAATTTTGGAGCATGAAAGAAAAGTTCTGGAGCATTGGACTAGTGAAATTTTCTCTAAAACCATGAACTGGGTTTTCATAAAATTTAATGGGTTTTTTTCCCTTCTTGTCTCCTAATTTCTATAAAAAAAAATTAAGAACCTAGATCATAATTTTCAAGATATGATGGAATCTTGACTTCTCCAACTAAATCTCTTACTTTCCTCATCATGCTCAGTCTTGATGAAATTCATAATTAAGCAAAATACATGCTTTTATTTAGCTAATAGATGAGAATTTTTTTTGTCTCATCATATTCAATCCCTGTATTATCAATTAATTCAACACCTTAGGTAAACCCCCCTTGTTCATATAGAACCATAAGTGAAGAAGGTAATACTCACCTTATTAATTGATCCTAAGTTGTCCAACATAAATATAGGTTTCATGATACTCTTCCTAGGTTTGACACCCTTGGAGCTTGGGAGATTATCCAACCTTAGGATTTAGGGTCCACAACTCATATCACCAACATAATTCTCCATATTATCATAGACTTGTAACTCATTTTGATTACTTAAACATAATTGTAAATGAACACCATTTACATTATGGTTAATGATTCATAATATTCGTAAACATCCTTATCATGTTCCTTATGTTACTCACTTTAAATACTTTCTTCATGATTTTTTTTATCATTTCCATTATCATTCCTAATTTAATGGCTACTTCATCAGTGTTTAAGTTTGAGAATGTTGATTTTTAATGACATTTTTCTCACTAATTGGGTAAACCCACAAAAGTGGTTTACAATTTGAGTGAGGAAGGAAAAGTGGCAAAAAACTACCCCATACCAAAAATTTTGGTTTTTGGGGTTTGAATGAACCCTTTGGTTCGAGCAAACCAAAAAAGGGTTCGAATGAACCTTGGTTCGTGCGAACCAGTTAAATGCAATGTGGACCCCATCTCGCTAAAAAAATAATGAAACCCCTTTGAAAGGTAAGCCCGAATGAACCCCAAAGTTCTGCCTAACCCTTTGTTCTAGCAAACCCCTTTTCCCACCTGCTCTCCACACAAAAAATCCAGAATTTTTGCCCTTCCAAGCTCGAAGTTGAGGGGATGAAAATGGAGGGAGACTTCTTAAGTGAACCTAACCGAATCCGTATTTCCTCGTAATGGAACCAAACAACAAATATACCTTTAATGCCTTGGCTCAGATAATTTTTTAGTTTGATTAAATATAGGTTTTCATCTAAAATGATAATTCAGGTATGGTTCCGGCAGACGCGGAAAATAGCAGATTGTCACCTTTTTGAAAAATATAAGTGCACCAGATATTAAAGTCCTGATCCAACAAAAGAAAATTGAATTTTGATATATACAAAAAGTTGCATGTTATACACGCCATTGGTTCGAATTAGAATTGGTTTGTCAAACTCGATTGAAGAAAAACATTCCAATAAAACTATGCAAACCAAGTGGAAGCACTAGATATCGGAGTTACAAATCTAAATTCGAAAGAATTAGAATTTTCTCCTTTATGGAAAAAAGTTATGCGTTAAATGGTGTGCGTCACTTTTTTAAAATGTTGTTTTCTGAAAAAAACCAGTTTTCGTGGGAGATGGAAAAAAAAGTGCAATCTGATTCCAAAATTTTTGAAAAAAATATTTTTAGAATCTACATAAAAAATGTGACAAGACTCTAGTTTGTATCATCTTCAAATTCCTCATGGTTTAGCCGCTATAGGTGCCTGAATGTGAAGATTTAGTTAAAAAAATTTATTTTAGTGTCCAGTTTGGCCAAAAATTATAAACCACTATTGTGGGATCACCCAATTGTATATATCAATTGACCAAAATTGTACCATTTACAACTTGGTTAATGGAACTTAGAAACAATGATAATATTCTTATAAAAAAAAATCTAGTTTATCCTCTTGAAGGGTGGCTCTTCAACTTGTAGACTAATTTTTTATCTGGAGACTGAAGAGAATAACATTTCCAATACATGAACTCTCTCTTGAATGAGATTCATCAAACAACCACAAAGTTGAGCAATAATTTATGCACATTTATTACTTGCACACTTTTTAGATCATGTTGTCTAAAAATAGTCAAATATAAATGGTGCATACAAATAATGACATCAGTGATTTTGATATTGTTTGTACACTATTGAACCATTTTTTCAGGGTTAGTTCTTGATAAATTTTCACATTCATAAGTCTTGTTACTTTTTTACCTTATGTTCTCTTTTTTTTTTAAATATTGGACAAAAGGATATATATCCCTCCTAAGAGGGGTTGTGAGAAGGGGAAATCCCTAGACAAAAATTGCCATGACAACTCTTTGGTATCTTAAATGCCTAGTTGGGAGGCATAGGAAATTACTTATGTTTTTACCTCATGTTTCTTTTTACTCATTTTTTCTTTATTATGTGATTTTAAATTTAAATTATTTGTAACTATATCTACATTGAGAGGTATTTTGCATGGAATTTAGAGTCATGGAGGTTATACGAATTTCCTTATATGAGGTATTTAAATATTTTCTATGCATAGAGGAGCCATGAAAACTTTAGTTTATTAAATACGACTTTTGAATGCTAGCACAATAATATTTTTGGGTTCTTCAAGAGGGGTATCATTGATATTATTTCAAAATAAAAGTGGAATATCCCATGACCAAATGATAATAAACCATTTAAGTTTTCCTATCTTTTACTTAGCTGATTCTATCTTCTTTTGAATGATTGCAATTTTGTATTGATCAAAACATTGTATGGTTGTTGTCTCTTAAAACTCCAATAATTAATATTTATTATTCTTCCCTTATTAAAATAAATAAAAACTTATTTATAAAGAGTGATTTAATGGCATATGAATATTTATCTATTTTTTCTTTTTAATATAAATTATATGATTAATAAAAGAAAAGTGAAACATACATTGATCATGGTGTATGGATTTGACTTGAATGTCGGTTAATTTTTTTTTTGAATATCCAATGATCATATGGTATAAGTATTTGATTTTAAAAGTGAGTTTACACTCTTGAGAAAATAATTTTTTAAATATTAAATAAATTTAATATTTAATATAAAGCATCTACTTTAATAATAAAAGCATAGTATTTCTATGACCAATTATATTATTATTCTTACCTTATTAAAATAAAATAAAAACTTATTTATAAAGAGTGATTTAATGGCATATGCATATTTATCTACTTTTTCTCTTTAATATAAATTATATTATTAATAAAAGAAAAGTGAAAGATACATTGATCGTGGTGTATGGATTCGACTTGAATATCGGTTAAAAAAATAAAATTGAATATCCAATGATCATATGATATAAGTATTTGGTTTTAAAAGTGAGTTTACACTCTTGAGGAAATAATTTTTTAAATATTAAATTAATTTAATATTTAATATAAAGCATCTACTTTAATAATAAAAACACATCATTTCTATGACCAATTAAAGTTAGAGCAACGATTGAAAATACACAAAAAATAACACATTTACCATTAATATGACTTATCTATTTTAATATTTATTATTCTTACCTTATTCAAATAAATAAAGAACTGATTTATAAAGAGTGATTTAATGGCATATGAATATTTATCTATTTTTTTCTCTTTACTATAAATTATATTATTAATAAAAGAAAAGTGAAACATACATTAATCATGGTGTATGGATTTGACTTGAATGTCGGTTGAAAAAAGTAAAATTGAATATCCAATGATCATATGGTATAAATATTTGATTTTAAAAGTGAGTTTACACTCTTGAGGAAATAATTTTTTTAATATTAAATAAATTTAATATTTAATATAAAGCATCTATTTTAATAATAAAAGCATAGTATTTCTATGACCAATTAAAATTAGAGAAACGATTGAATTTATATACAAAAAAAATATATAATACCTCTAGTATAATCCAACATACTTCTATCTAATAACTTAATATATATCCAAATGTTATATAATGTGATGTTTATCCATAAACTTCACCTTTTGATTTCCGTACAGTTTGTGCATCTATGTATCTCTAGTAGTAGCATATATAGGGTATTCTATGCATTTTGTACCTATGGTAAATGATTGATATGTATCTCCAACAGTAGCATATATAGGACAATTTGTAAACATTGTAACTAGTGTATATGATAGATAGGTATCCATGAGTTGAAATTTTGTTAAATCAAATGATATGTATATGTTTTTATGAACTATTACTAATAAAAAAGATTCTTTATAACATTATGAAAGCTTGAATATGGATGTTTTTGTGCCTTTGAAGTTACTACTCTTAGCATTTAATAAATATTTATTTTTAATATATTTGAACCATTCAAAAATGATTGATAATGTTCAACACTTTATTACATATGATGACCATATTTACTTATACTAAATTTTATATGATATAATCTTAAATAAAAATGATCAAATTCAGACATTAAACTCATGGAAAATTATATTGTGACTTTCCTATCTATTTATATAATGGGAAGTAGATTGTGCACACACATGTATGTGGAGAGATTTCATGTGCGTGCTGTTACGCATGCCATTGCCATTACGTTGTTACATACATACGCTGATACATGCTATTACTAGTTGGTGGGGGCGAATTGTAAAGCGGTAAAATTGTACTCCTTTCTAAGTGAAAGTACAATTTCAAACTTAGTTTGGACCTATTTTAGTGACCTTGTATTTATACATTTTTAAACCTTATTAATAGGAAATACCATTTATTATGCATCCCAAGGCCTATTTTAATTATTTTCCGACAATATATCCTGCATTGAATACATGTTATTAATTAATTTAATGCCCTGACATAATCTAGATCTTGAACTTTTAGGTCAAGAACCATTCACCCATGGGCGAACGGGTCCCCTTTAAGTTCATAAACTCAAATTAAAATATGTTTTTGTGGCATTTCAAGGTCCTAAATTCAAATTCTAAGTGTTAGCTTTCGAGATTTAATAAACGAGAAATTAGAAAGGAAGCCTATAAAACTGACTTTCAATCATTTTTCACTAGACAAGAGGGAGATTCACATGAGATCACAAGGATTTACACTCAAGAGCAAGGAGAAAGCAACTAAGCATTCAAAGTTGAAGTCTTCGAGCAACATTCTATTTTTTTTTTCAGGTCTTCAAGCTCATTTTGCCAACAAGACCAAGCATTGTCAAAGATTGATAATAGATGCCTATGGAGGATCATGATGGATTCTAGGTTTTGGGAGATGCACCAAGCCATTAAACCAAGCCTAATGACTTGTTTCCTAAGTGGTTCCATCTTCTATTATCATTCTACTTTCTACCTAAAGGAAGGTATAATCAGATTTATGATCTATTAGGGTGATTTGACATCTCCCAAAGTAGGTCTTCATCATTGTTCATGTTTCACCTAAGGATCCTATTCTAACACACTTGAATAGGGTTTCTTTGCACGCTAGCTCTTATTAATATTAGAAACACTTAAGATTAGGGCTTGTACACACTTTCATGTTTCAGATTTGTATTTTTCATCAAGGTTTAATTACCCAACTTGGGATTTGACTGAGGAAAACCCCTATCCACCCCAAAAAAAAATTGTTTGCAGATTTATTACAGGTATGGATCTGGGAGTGAAGGTTCAGAAGTATAGGAAGGAAGTGTAGTAAAACCTGGCTCAAATCTCAGTTTTTTATTTTCTAGAAAGGGAGACCTATATCCATTCTCCCATGGGTGAAAGAGTTCTTGACACACTCACGAAACAAACATTTTGTGACAAGTGCATAAATTTTAGACCTTCTCAAATTTTCCAAATCTTTGTTGTTTCTCTCAGTTTTATGCTTAATCTAGAAGATCCAAGTGCTAGCTTGCATTTTTGAGTTGATTTTCTATTTTTAGTTTTTCTCCCAAAACTGTTGTTAAGGCTGATACCCCCATCCTCAAGCATAAGAAAACCAACTTAGATTTAGGTTCAAATTACATTCTAAAAATAGTCATCTAGTTCATCAATTGAACATATTTGAAATTGATTTTAGACACCCTTATTCTAGAAAAAATTGTTACATAACTCTTAGTCTACAACCAAGAACATAAATCACACATAGTAAACTCAAATATTCAAAAGTTCAATTTTAAAAACCCTGAGCAAGGACCCATTCACCCATGAGAGAATGAGTCCCTGTACAAACCTTTTAGACAAGTTTCTGAGTGATATTTAGCTTATGCTTTTCCATTTTTGTTTTTTTTCTCAGATCTGGGCATTGATTTTCTGAAACAGTCTGTTTTGTGCATTCAAGTATTTGCTTCTTTAATTCAATCTTGCAACATTTTGAAAAGATTTATTGCATGTTTCAGTTATATATGGTGTTATATTTTTGTACTTTTCCTTTATTTTCAACATCATTTCATAGCTTAGATAGATTAGTTTACATTTTACAATCATTAGAAAACATAAACAAAAACCAAAAACATCAAACAAAACTAACATAAACTAATGAAACACTTGGAAAAAGCAGTCATTTGATCATTTCAGATCTCTTTTTTTGAGTTAACATATCCCTCAAGCCCTTTAGTAGCGATGAATTTGACATGTTAGATGAAGCTCTTAAGGAATTCATCTCACAAGGTTCATCCACTAAGGCTTGCTATAACAAACCAAAATAAAGAAAAGTTAATGTAATCATACCCTAGCTGACAATCTACCCACCTTCACATCAACCTCAAGTTCAAAAAAAATCTATGATTATCATAGGAACACCTAAAAACAAACCATTACCTTTGGGAATCATCTTGAACTTTACAAGGCAAGTTTGTAGTAACAGTCTTTCACAACAACTAAGTTATAATACTGTTGCTCACACATATAATACAAGGAACAATAGGAAACCACAAACCACTCCCGCTTCATTACCATTGCCTCAACCTATTTTTCCTAGTGCTCCTCATTTTCCTTTACATAGTGGAAAGGAGTATTACCTTGTTGAACAACTTAAAAATAATCCTGCTAAGATATCCTTATAGGATCTTATTCAAGCCTCACCTAATTACCATAGTATGCTTCAAATAGCTTTGCAACAAGTTTTCGTTCCTCATAGTGCAAATCCAAATGATGTAGCAATCCTCATTCAAGGAATGAATTTGGTTAATATAGATTTTTTTTTTCACCAAAGTGAGCTACCTTCTTTGGAAATACAAAAACAACATGAAGCTTTCATGATAATAGCTATTATTAATAAGTGTGGAATAAAGAGAACCCTTGTTGACAATGGTTGTGTATACCCTGATATTTATACTTCTCTAAATGAGCAAAACAACTAAAAATATGAAAAAAAAAATACCAAGGACACCTCAAGATTAGCCAAAAGAGAGTGACAAAACAATAAGGAAAGTAGATAGCACAAGACAAATAGTTTTACCTTCCTTTGTTGTTGATACTCCTTTGATTGGCCCTTGCTTAAGAGGGGATGTGTGCTCCTTGATGGCTCTATTGAAGATCTTTACTATGTGCTTGGATGCAAATGCAAGTGGATGTAATTGAAAATTGGATGATTTCAAAATGGCAGCATGTAGTTGCAAATTGACTAAGTGTTGTAAATGCTTATTGAGAGGGGGTATTTATAGAGGAACTTGAATTCTCTAGAGAATTCAAGGGTCAAGATTGATCCAACAAGGTCAAGATGAAGGGCTATGGTGGGTTGAGAACCCACAAGCCCTCACATTTTGACATGTGGATTATGAAGTGGATAAAAGGTAGGATGATGTGGAGGTGAGGTGGAAGAGAGGTACATGAGGTGGAGGAAGGACAAGTACCTTGCAAGTACATTGGGAGATGGGAAGAATCTTGGGTGAATAAAAGTGAATTAAAAATTCACAATGATTGGAAGAATCTGGTGGATAAGACAATGTTCCCACAAGGTGGGAGTTTGTCACATGTGACTTGATGTGACAAGTCAAATATTCTAGAAGGTGCATGGGAAAAGGGGATTCTCAAAAGTGAATTGAAAATTCACATGGGGAAGAGAGGAGCCTAGGAGAATAAAGGAATTAAAAATTCTCTTGGGGACGGGGAGATGACCAAAGTACTAATTAGGTTTGACTAATTAGTATTAGAGGATACTAGGGGTTAACATGGATTAGAAGCCAACCGCAAAAGTTGGAGGATGTGACAAATCCTAATCAAGGATTAGGTACGTGCACATCCTTAATGAAGAGATTAGGAAATTAGGATTTATAGATGAAAATGATTATGTGAGGAATTAAATAAATGTAATATTTATTTAATTCATTTGATGAAAAGGGATTAAGGAGGGTAAGGTATTTAATTATTAATTAAATACCTTAGGGATTTGGTAGAATTAAGGATATTAATTAAATAATAGTAATATTACTTAATTAACTTGGATAAGAGGATGTTTAGACGAGAAGGGATAAATTTGGATAAATTAAGTGTCCAAATTTGGATGTCTACAGGTTGAACCCTTAATGTGTGTAGCATAAGCCTTTTGGATAGGATTGGAATGGATAAGACTAAGATTGAACCCAATTCCTTGTCCATTCATGGGTTTGATAACATAGGAAAACAACCACTTGGTTTGATCACATTACCTATTACAATTGGAAAAGCTACATTGCAAACTCCTATCCATGTTATGCCTCAATAATTTTCATATAATATCCTTTTAGGAAGACCATGGATTCATGAAATGCATGCAGTGTCTTCAACCCTTCATCGTATAATGAAGTATGTCTACAACAACATAAGGTGTATAAAATAAAATCCGACCTTGAACCAAAAAATTTACACATTGAGAAAGAGAAGAAAGTCCTTTGAAAAAATTGACACCAACTACAAAAGTAGAACCTGTGCAAGAGGAAGAAAAGAAGAAAAAAGTGAGGAAATCACAAATATATTGGATGATCATTCAGGTTCCTTGGATTTTACACCTACATTCATGAGAGAATACAAGATCATAACAAAAAGGTTTGCAAAGGGAAAAGAACCAATGGGAATGTCAACACAAAATTCAGAAGAACCTTCGAAAGCATCCACTTCAACCACCTTAGAAGAAGAAACAAATCACACAACAAAATTTGATGAAGTTGATTATGAACAACCACCAAATCCGAAAGAAATGGAAAGGATTTATGGAAGAGCTTATGATCTCTTGAAACAACTTGGTTATAGTGGAAAAGGATGTGGTGTGAAAGAACAAGGCATCCATGTTCCTATAGAGCCTAACATGAAAGAAACAAAAAATTGTCTTGGATATTGTCCTTCTAAAATAACAAAAGCAATGAAAATACCTTCGCTTAATGTCAACACTATTTTGTGTGGTTCTTCTAAAACTCTCACTTTAAAGCATCTTGAATTGATTGATACAACAAGTGATGCATCATTGGAATACTTTGAAGATGATGAAGCCTTGAAAGAAATGTTAGGATTTTATGACAAGTCACCAACTTCCCATCACAAACAAGGATTCACTTGTGCAATGGTTAGTACCGAACAATTTGATGAAGAAAAGAAAACAAGTGACATTGAACAAGACAAAGAAGAGTGCATTCTTGAAGTTCTAAGACAAAGTGTACTACCTATGGGAGATACAATCAACATGCCAATGGACACATTTAATGAAGAGAATAATTCAAATAGGAAAGTGCCTTGATGAGGATGAACAAGAAGATCATGCAACATTATTACATGAATTTCATGAACTCTTTGTTTGGACTTATTCAGATATGTTGGAATTGATGCTAAAATAGTGATGCATAACATAGTCCTTGCACAAGATGCTAGACCAGTAAGAAAAAAGATATGTAAGATGAATCCTAAGATAGCTTTATTGGTTAAAGTTGATATTGAAAAACTCCTCGAAGCTGGATTTATTCGTCCTATTGACTATTCTCCATGGATCTCAAACATTTTGTAGTTGCATAACCTGATAATCGTATTAGGATGTGTACAAATTTTTGAGACCTTAATAAAGCATCTTTAAAAGATGATTTTCCCCTTCCTAATATTGATATGATAGTAGATTCAACTATGGGCCATGCTTTGTTGTCATTCATGGATGGTTTTTTTGGATATAATCAAATCTTCATCAACCCTCAAGATTAATACAAGACAACATTCACTACAACTTGGGGAACATTTTGTTGGGTGGTTATAACTTTGGGATTAAAGAACACGGGTGCAACATATGAAAGAGCTATGACATTGATATTTCATGATTATAAACATAAGATTTTGGAAGATTGTGTTGATATTCTATCCAAATATTTAACTCATTAAGACAATGTTAACATCCTTCAAAAAATATTTGAAAGAATGCAAAAGTATAACATGAGATTGGGATTGTCAACTCCCACTCCTCTCTCTCGCTCCTCTCTCCCATTCCTCAATTTTGAATTGACTGTGCACATGGTCGACTGTGCATTGGGGGTACCTCTTGGTTCCCCACTGCTGTCCCCCTCTGTCCAGATTCTCCCTTCTGCACATGTGGCGCCGCTTTTGGGGCCCTCCCAGGTGTTGCATGCTTCTGGGGATCCTATGTTGTCTACTTCTAGGGATCTAGTGATTTCTTTCCTGCCTGATCTCGAGGAGCCTGTGCTCCATGATTCCCCGTTATCCAAGGGTTGGAAAGATGTGTTGACTAAAAAAGGCTCGTCCCCTACGGGTTCTCCCTGTTGTCAAACTGTGGAGATTAATGTCTTTTGAAATGAGTTCTCCATTCTGGAAGTTACTAGCTATAGGTTAGCTTCTTCCATGGAGTTGGCAGTTGTGGGTAAGTTTCTCTCCTTCCGACCCTCTGTGGATTTGGTGCGAAGATGGGTAGATGCGAAATGGCACTTGAAGGGTAGTGTTGGTGTCTACGCCATGGCGGGTGGTCTCTTTCTGTTTAAGTTTATGGCTGAGGTGGATTTGGTCTCTGTTCTCTTGTTGGGCCCCTGGGTTTATGGGAAACATGCACTGTCCTTATTTCATTGGAAGCTAGGTTTTAATCTTGATGTCGATATTTGCAAATCGACTCTGGTTTGGATTCGACTCCTCGGTCTTCCTATGGAATACTGGGATGAGTCTATCTTTCGGTGCATAAGGGATTCTCTTGGTCAAGTCATTACCTTAGACTCTATCACTAAGTCTGCGCCTAGGTTAGTCTTTGTTCGCTTTTTTGTTAGCATTGATGTTAATAAAAGTCTTCCCAATTCGATGAAGCTCTGTTCTGTCTTTGGTTCATGGGTTCAACCTATTTTCTATGAGAATGCTGTGATTTATTGTCAAAAGTGTGCTAAACCTGGACACCTTATCATGAACTATAAATCCTCGATAAGGAATGACCCCTGTCCCAGTGCTCCACCAGCAGAGATCCCTTAAGATGGCTTCCCCTTTGAATCAAATCTACTTAATATTATTGCGTCCTCGGCTAAGCCAGTGCCTGCTAACCAAGTGATCCTAGTGTTGCCTTCATATTTAGTTCCAATTGTTGAGACTTTGATTCCCTCTGAGCCCCTTGTTCTAGCCTCAGAGGTATCCTTAGCTTTAACTTCATTCCCAAATGGTATGGAGAATGGTGAAATTCGGGATGAAGTTGAGAAAGTTGTTTCACCCAGTCATTGAAAGGAGGTGGAGATAGTTATAGCTTAGGCACAAAATGTGGAAGAAGAGTTTTGGTCAACTCCTAAGAAGAAAGGAAAACAAAAGAAAGTGGATGTGGGTGGGGATTCAAAACCAAGTAGACCCAACCAACGTACGACTAGGCTTAGAGAGACAACAAAAGATATTGCGATAGGAAAATAGAGGACATTGGATGTGTCCTCAAAGAAAATTTCTAAATGAAAGTCCTATCTTGGAATGTGAGAGGGCTAAACAACTAACCCATAAGCAACTGGCTCTGAAGAATTATGTTTTGGAACATAAGGTTGATATACTATTACTCCAAGAAACTAAAATGAAGAAAACAAAATCTGATCCTATAGCCAAGTATATTTGGCCAAATGCCCTCTTTTCTTGTAGTGATGTTGATGGAGCATCTGGTGGTCTGGAAGTGGTCTGGAATCCCTCTTGGTTTTGTGGCTCTGAGATTTTCTAGGCCAGGAACTGTATTGGTATAAAGTTCTCCAATATTGGGGGCTCTTGGTTCTTGATTAATGTTTATGCTCCTAATATTAAGAATGCGAGGAAATCCCTCTGGCTGGAGATCTCTGATTGGATTTTGACTAATATGGATGGTCAATGGATGGTGGTAGGATATTTTAACTCCCCTCTTTACCCATAAGAGAAAACTAGGGGTCTCATTGATTATACTGACAACATGTCTGATCTGGCCAACTTTTTGAATTGTACTGGTCTAGTTGATATAGGTCTACAGGTCTAGGCGTTACTTGGTCGAACCATCACTTAGGGGTTGACCTAGTCCAGGTTTTCCTTGATCATTTCATTTTCTCCCCCAATTGGAATTCTCTCCTTAATGCTAACCTGCTGGCTCTCCCTAGGACTATTTCAAACCACAATCCTCTGTTGTTAATCCCTCCGGATCACTTTGTTGTTGGTCCTTTCCCTTTCCAGTTTGAAATAATGTGGAACTCCGATTCAGATTTGTGGAATAAAGTTGTCGTCTGGTGAAATATATCGATGTAGGGTTCCTCTATATTCAGTCTCTCTCAAAGACTTAAACATATCAAACTGATGGTCAAAGGGCAGAATAAACGGGTGTTTGGTGATGTGTTCCACCAAAAATAGGTTGTGGCAGATAAGCTTAGTATCTTGCAAAAGAAAATGGAAGAGGGGGACAATAACATTTTGATAGGCCAGCAGGAGAAGGTGGAATGGGTGGAATGGGAGAAAATATTAAAGAAGAAGAGATATTCTGGAAGCAGAAGTCTAGGATTCAGTGGCTTACTGAAGGGGACAAGAATTGTAGTAAACTACCCCAATTTTTTTTTTTGTTTTTCCCTGTAAACTATTTATTGTTTGGATTGTTTTATTGAAGTTTTGAAATGGGTTTATATTGCATAATTGTTTTGAAACATTGTGCATAAACAAAAAAATAAAGAGAACATAAAGAACTGAAAATAACTCTTCAGAAGCAAGGTTTTTTTTTTTTTTTTGTTCTGATTTCTTCAATAATTGTTTCAGTCATACAAATAACTTAATAATCAGAATTAAACTTTATATCAGACCTGGATAGTGAGTTCTCTTAGCAACAAGAAGCTCCCTTTGCAAGTACGTCTAAGCCCAAGTTGCAAATTGAAGTGATTAAGCTATGTAGAGTTATTTAGCAGCCAAATGGGTCCTAGAATATTCTGTTCAAACTTCTTTCCAACCCACCAAAAAAAGTGTAGCAATCCCAAGAAGGCTGTACCATCTTAAGAGGGGCACTTTTCTCTAGAAAATAATTGCTTTCTCCAAAAAATTCCAAACTTGTTCTAAAAGGGGAACCCTAGATAGGAAAGAAGATTTATCAAACACCCATTTCCATATCCTTATCCATAATTGATTTGTGAGCAAAAAGGTGATTCCCAGGCATAACCAAAAACTCTAGAAAAAGCCAAAATATCACTCCAAATTGAAAATATAAGCAGTCAACACCAAAATTATCAATCACACACCAAAAACCCTACTGTAAACCATTCAAAAGTACTGAAATATCTTCACCCTTGCAAGCCCAGTTGTGTTCTCTGACTGAAAACACCCAACACTAGCCTGAGGAAGATCTTTCACCGCCAGGACTAGTCTTAGAACTAGGGGGTATCGTCCTCAACTCCGTCTGCAAACCTCTGGCTTAAAACTAGCAACATGTCTCCACAAACAATCTCCAACATAAAACCCAAAATGAAGCTTCCAAAGTGTTTTATGTTCTCTCATGAAGTGGGTGCCCAAAACCCTAAATCCACGCCTTACTTTTGACTTGTTTAAAAATGTAATTTCAATATATTTTCTTTCTCCAAAGTGGGACGCCCAAGGTGAGGAAATATATATTAAATTTTTAAAAACAACTTAAGTGAAGTTACTAGGCACCTTGGTCACTTTTTAAAGTCCCCTTATGTCCCTATTTTAACTTTATAACATAAAGTCACTTTATTTGCACACTTTTCAAAAGCATTAATCAAATATTTTAATATTTCCTCCATAGTGACTTTAATCATCAGAAAATGATAATACTGTCAAGCCAAACCTGGTCCATGCACCGAAAATGGACTTACTATTTTTAGTAAATGCTAAAAATGGTAAATCATCGTCCAAAGGCTCAAACTGGAGAACAACTAAAATGCACTAAGGCTCATCGCAGGCAACCCTCAACCACTGAACCTTACCAAAAATAGTAAATACCTGGCAAAAACACCAATTGAACTGGAACTAAGTCCCCTAACTGAACCTCCTAGCCAACAAGAACCCAAAAATTGGCTAGAGGTAATGACAACTGATCAAAAGCTAGGAGGGGACATTACAGTCTGCCCTCCCCGAAGATTGCTTGCCCTCAAGCAATCGTAACACAAGATGCTATAGTATCTACTCCCTCTCCCATGTCATATCCTCAACTGGTAGATCCCCCCACTTCACCAAGTACTCAGTAATCACTCTCCTCTTGATGGTACTTTCCCTAAAATCAATAACTGCCTTTGGTGTAAGCTCCAATCTCCCCTCCTCATCCAATGGGGGTAACACTGCTGAAGGTACCACATTATGCCCAAGTTCCTTTTTAAGTCGTGATATATGAAAAAATTGTGTACCCCACTGTCCTCCAGCAACTCCAGCTCATATGCAACCTCACCAACTCTCCTAGTGACTCTAAAAGGGCCATAGAATCGAGGTTTCAACTTCTCTGCTCCACTCTTTTTAAGAGTGGACTGCCTGTATGGCTGTAGCCTGACATAAACCATGTCACCCACCTCAAATTATCTCTCGATCTGATTCTGATCAACATAAAATTTTTGCTGATTTTGTGCCTGCTATATGTTTTCTCTCAATGATCTCATGATATCCTGACTCTCCTGTAGGAAGTCTTTAGCCCTGGGCCCTCGACAATCACCAAATAGTAAATCAATGAAGCTAGGAGCCTCATACCCATACAGTGCCATGAATGGTGACATCTTGATGGACATATGATAAGTGGAATTGTAGCAAAACTCCCCTAGGTGCAGCCATCTAACCCAAGCCTTTTGTTGCCCTTAAACATAATTCCTCAAGTAACCCTCCAACCACTTGTTGACTATTTCAGTTTGTCCATCTATTTGGGGGTGGTAACTAGTGCTGGGAGTCAACTCTATTCCACATAGCTTGAATAATTCTTGCCAAAAAAACTCATGAATTTACTATCCCTATCACTTATGATATTTTGAGGTGCCCCATGTAGTCTAAACACCTCCTTGAAGAACAAATCTGCCACCTATAATGCTGTAAACCCTACTGATATAGCAAAGAAATGAGAAAATTTTGTCAACCTATCCACTACCACATAGATACAATCCTTCCCTTGCACCTTGGGAAGTCCTGTGATGAATTCCATATTTATACTTTCCCATTTTTGAGTGGGAATGGGTAATGGTTGCAACAGACCAGTAGGAAATGTGTGCTCATTTTTATTTTGTTGGCACACCTGACACTCACGAAAATACTTGGTTATATAATAGTTCATCCCCTTCCATGATAAACTCTCACAAATTTTCTTGTATGTCTTATAAAAACCCAGGTGACCAGCCAATGGAGTGTCATGAAATGTCTTCAAAATCTAATCCAAAAACTTAGTTTCATCTACTAAAAGTATTTGTCCCTTGTACAAGATCAATCCATCCTTAACACTATACCTCTCATCATTCAATGATCTATCAAGTATGTTGTTCACGAATGAGTTCTTTGCATAATCAACTTGTATTGCCTTTTTCCAATCAGCTGCCATCTCAGAAATTATGCACAAATGTGGCCTCCTTGAGAGTGCATCAGCTACTAAATTTCATTTCCCCTTCACATATTCAATGCCAAAGTCAAAGGATTGAAGTTTTCTAACCCATTTTTGCTACCTTTCACTAAGATCTTTTTGATTTAAGAAATATCTAAGGCTGTTATGATCCGTTTTAACTACAAATCTGCCCCCAACAAGGTACTATTTGAACTTTGCCAAAGCATGCATAATAGCCAACATTTCTTTATCATGTATGGAATAATTTTTTTCAGCCCCTCTCAATTTTCTGCTCTGATATGCTATTGGATGCTTGCTTTGCATTAGGACAGCTCCTATACCCTCTCCTAAAGCATCACACTCTAACTCAAATGGTTTAGAGAAATATGGAATAGCTAAAACCAGACATGAACTCATCAATACGTTGAATTGATCAAAAGCTCTTTGTGCTAATTCAGACCAAGAGAATGCCCCCCGTTTTTGTCAAGTCTGTAAGTGGGGCAGCAACCTGTGAGAACCCTTTCATGAACCTCTTGTAAAATCCATATAGTCCAAAGAACCCCTTAAGCTATGACAAATTGGTGGGTGGTGGCCAGTCTTGTATTGCCTTAATTTTATCAGGATCTACCATCACTCCATTTGCACTGATAATGTGCCCCAAGTAAAGTAACTCAGTCACGTCAAACTCACACTTAGATTCTTTTGCAAATAATGACTCCCTCTCAAGTATGCCAAGCACCTCATCTAAGTGTTTCAAGTGCTCCTCCCAAGACCTACTGAAGATAAGAATATCATCAAAGAATATCAAGACAAACTTACGGAGCTGCTTGCTAAAAACTCTATTCATGCATGACTGGAAAGTGGTTGGTGCGTTAGTCAAGCCAAATGGCATGACTAAAAACTCAAAGTGCGCAAAATGACACCTGCAGGTAGTCTTCTCCACATCCTCCTCCCTCACTCTAATATGATGATTGCGTGATCTAAAATCAATTTTAGAGAAGTTAACTACCCCATGTAGCTCATCTATTAACTCATCTATGCGCGGAATGAGATACTTGTTCTTGATTTTCTTCTTGTTCAACTCCCTGTAATCCACACACATGCACATGGTTCCATCCTTTTTCTTCACTAAAACCACTGAAGAAGCAAATGGGATCTTGCTTGGTCTTATGTTCCCCATCTTAATCAGCTCTTGAATAGCCTTCTCAATTTCATCTTTTTGCCTCTTCGGATGATGGTAGGGAGTGGTAATGACAGGTTTGGCTCCCTCCTCCAACTCAATAACGTGATCAATACCTTGATCTCATGGTCTCCTTGGAGGAATACTACCAAAAACCTTGCTCCTCTTGGTGAGGAAATCTTGTATATCAGGTGGATAGGACCGTTTAACCTCCTCAGTGACCGTAGGCATGACAATGCACTCCGCTGCCCACTCAATCTGATCATGTCTAAAAAAATTCACCATGCGTTTGAAGGTCACAACACGTGGTCCTCCATTAGATAACCCTCTCAAGATCACATTCTTACCACTTGATTTGAATTTTAACTCCATAGTCTAAAAGTTGAGAGTGATCTCTCCCAATGAACGTAGCCAATGAATACCCAACACTACATCTGTGTCTCCAATAACCACCACATAAATATCTTCTTTTATCTCATGGATGCCCAACTAAACAATCAACTATGGAACCATCTGATTGCACTGAATAGTGAAACCATCTGCCACCACAACTCTAAATCCATCTACCTCTTGTGCATGGAGCCCTCTATGTGCTACAAGGCCCTCATCTATGAAATTGTGTGTGGCTCCAGTATCAATCGAAGCTACCATTTGCTGCCCCTGAATCACACCTCTGATACACATTGATTCATTCTTCTGGAAGCTATGAAGCTGGGCTAACCTCACATTGCTTTCTTCCACCTTTTCCCTTTCTTCCAAGGCCTTTTACTCTTCCCTTTCTTCGCTTTTACCTTGCTGCTCAGAATTTTTTGCAACCTCATCTTCATCTGATTGGTATTCGGATCAGCAAAGCCTTAGATTTAGAAGCACATTTATGACCCTGTATATATGGTTCTCTACAAGTAAAACAATGTCCCTTCTTAGCTCATTAAGGGTCTCACTGTCAAGTTTAGTATACTGTTTCTTAGGTTTCTCATGCTCTTTTGAAGTGAATTTCTTGTCCTTATCTTTCTTGGGAAGTGAGCTCTTGGACTGATTTTTTTTTTCTAAATGTTGATGTCTCCATGTCCCTAGCCTTTTTAATGGCTTCTTGGAGGCTAGGAGGGTTGAATTCCTTAATCCAATCTCTCAAGGGGTCTGATAATCTGTCTATAAACAATACAACCAACCTCCTCTCAGATATATCAGTCACAAGAACATATAACTTTTAAAAATCTGATATATATGTGTCCATAGAACCCCATTTTTTGAGTTGTGCCAACTCCTTAAAATGCAACTCGAGCTCTTTTCTATCAAATCTTTCAATCAACCGCTTGGTGAACTCCCTGTAAGAGGTGATTTGAGCATGCCCCAAAGTTAACATCCTGTTGTACCACCACTCATGAGCCACACCATCCAAGTGTATAGAGGCATATTGAATAGACTCAAGTTCTGGCATAAGATTTAATGTGAAATGTGTCTATTTTTTGCACCCACGCCCTGGTTGCCATATTTCTTGACCCGTCAAAGTAAGGAAGTGTGAGCTTCCCAATCTTTCTCCGTAATTCATGTTGCTGGTCCTTGTTTCCTCTTTGGTTGGTGTGTCTCATCCTCAAGTCCATATAGTCTCTGAGTGAAATATCCATTTGAAAATCAGGTCCTACATCTATCCAGTCATGTCTAAATTAATCCTGCTGCTCCAGTAATGTAAGTTCGGGGTTCACAAGAGCTTCCAACCTAGGTGGAAATTTTGGCATAAGAGGTCTTGTCAAAGCTTGTGGGATTCCACCTCCTTGCTGCCCTATCCTGTTTCCATTACCCAATTGATCCATTCTCTGCACTAAATCAACCAACCTATTGTTGTTGTGCTGCCCTTAACTATCCCCTAACCAAAGTGTCTAATAGAATTTCCATTCTATTTGGTGGCTCTCCATTCACGTTGTCTCTTTCATTCCCATTACCATTTCCATCCTTGTCTCCCATATTTCCTATGTTTGATGACCTGGGACTAGATGAAGTTTCAATCTACTATTCTTCCTTAGATGATGACCAATGCTCCCAAAAACTCTCTTCCTTTTTTCTACTCCTCTCTAAATACCTCCTCTCCCTATCACTCTGGATCATAGGAGATTGTACCCACTAGCTGGCAGGTCTATTCTTGCTATGATACCACTGTAGTAAACTAATCCAGTTTTTTTTTCCCTTGCAAGCTATTTGTTGTTTGGATTATTTTCTTGAAGTTTTGAAATGGGTTTACATTGCATGATTTTTTTGAAACATTGTGCATAAACAACAAAATAAACAAAACATAAAGAACTGAAAATAACCTTGTATACACCTAAAATCGGTCATCACCTTTAATTAATTAAATACTAGCTATTTAATTAATATTTCAACTACGTATAAATAAATTCTTAATTTATTTATATTGTTCATTTTCTAAATTCTTCAAATCTAAAACATATTCTTCTAAATTAATTAAATAAACAAATTTCCATAAGATTGTTTTATTTAATTAATCTTCACTAATCTCGATTAGGAATTTGACCACATGTCTATAAAATTTTTGTGCCACCTCACCAAGGTCGCATGAAATTAAATAACTCAAATTTTTAATTAGAATTATCTTCAACTCATTTTAAAAAGCACACGGCTCATTCCTCACACACTTCCACCAATTTCAAAAGCACATGGTCTTTTCTTCCCACACTTGAGTCTTCCATCCAAATGACATGTTTCCCATTGGTCAAGAGATTCTTCCATCCATATGGCATGTTGTATTTGGTTAAGGTGACAACATCTTGATTCTCTCCATCTCCACCATCCATTCTTCTTGTTCGAATCTGGACCGTCGATTATTGCCACCTCACTATATGCTTGGAAAAGGCTATAAATACAACCCTTGGGAATTGTATTTGGCATCCACATTTGAAGTAAAGTTATCATGTAGGAACATCATTTGAGCTTGGGAGAACTTTGGAGTCTTATAGTTACATTTTGTTTTATGTTTGATTTTAGAGTTACATGTTAGGATCATATTGCTTCATAGTTGCATTTTAGATTAGCATTTCAATAATTTGTATTTGAGCATATGGAGTATCATTTTAGTTTTCCATATTTTTCATTTGAGCATATGTAGAATCATATATAGATTCATATAGATCACTACCATAGTATCCACCACCATTTTTCCATTCATCATAAACACCATCATCCATTCATCATAGCATCCATTATCCTTTCCATCGTATAGTTGCATGTAGGAACTTAGTTGGCTTGCATGTTGATTACTAATCTCATTTATTAAGTTTCATTCTAATAGCCTTTGTGCACATAGAAATATGAGGGCCAAAGGGTTAAAGGAATCATTAAGAATAGAGGACAATGAGACGTTCTTGAAAGATTCGTTAAATTGCAATTTAGAGTAACTTCTTTGCTTTGAATCTTTAATATAATTCATTTCATTAAGGTTTGTGTTGATACTAACTTTACACATTTGACACACACACAAAATGGCACCAACCGTGGGGCCTTGCCCTGTTCTTTTTAACATTCTAGAAAATTTATGTTCATAGGTTCAGACGTGAGACTTCTGGCGCATCTTGCACCCGTTCTGGCACATCTTGCACCTGTTTGGGTGCTTCTTGCTTCTGTTTTAGCGCTTCTTGCACGTTCTGTGGCACTTTTTGCACGTTTTGTGGCACCTTTTGCATGTTTTGTGGCACTTTTTGCACTTTCTGTGGTGCCTTTTGCAAGTTTCCAGAAAAGCTCACCAGGGTCCAAAAACATGGTTTTTGAGTTTCAATGCTTCTTGCATGTTCTGTGGCGCTTCTTGCACTTTATGTGGCACTTTTTGCACTTTCTGTGGCACTTTTTATCTCTGTTCTGGTGCTTTTTGCAGTTTCCCTATTTTTCACTAAATTCGAAGGCTAATACTTTGTGTTTGTTTTGCAAGTTTCCCAGATTTGCTGTCAAAGACTCAAACATAAACTACTAAAATGTTGCAAGGGCTAGAAGTGATTTACTTGTTTCCTTTTGGTTAAGTTAGGAACATAGCTTAATTAAAAGGTTAATGAACACCATGTTTTTCATGCTTGATGGATGGTAGGCATATGCTCTCCCCTTAACTGGGTGACCAAAAAGCCAGACCCATTCACTTTTTGTGTGCGAGTGTGAGTGGAGTATATAGCATGTGTTCTCTCTTTATTCATGTGGAATAAAGATTGATTGAAGTAATGGTATACTTGCTTGCTTTTGTTTATCTTAGAGGGCCTACCTTGTGGGAAAAAGTAATTACCCAAGGGAACGACCCAACCGGTAACACGCTAAAGCCAAGCGACTTCCAATCGAGATATAAATGTGGGTACTTGAAAAAAGGAAAGTATCACGAGGATAGTTCTGATGAGAAGGGAAGCAATGGTCTCTCGCCGCATGGATTATCCCCCACAAATGGAATGTCTGTACTAGAACCCTTGTTATAGTTTGGACAAAAACCTTTATCTATTCTTTGGTGCAGTAATAGTCGTTACGAAGGCATCCACATTCTCGCAGTTTTTAGTAGAGATGAGAAATATGCCATGGGAGATTCATGGGTATTGATGCTTGGCTGCCCCGTAGAAGTGAGTGTCATGGAGGGGAGCCCGTGGGGTCAAGCATCTAGTCATCTGCTAAGAATAAGTGCAGTTGGGGTAAAACCCATGTGGAATCCAAAAGAATACAGTCTTTCATAGCCTTAGGAGTGTACATTGCTTGATGTGTCTTTATCAAAGTGTTTTCAAAACAAATTTCAAACAAAACATCACATGTCGAAATGAAAACCCTGATTCAAAATTACATTCATTGAAACAACCAAGTCTCAAACTGGAAAATCCAAAAAATAAAACAAAATTCCAAGAAACAGTGTTATTCTCCTAGTTTGGTGCTTCTTGCACCTGTTTTGGCACTTCTTGCACTTTTTGTGGTGCTTCTTGCACATTCTGTGGCACTTCTTGCACATTTTGTGGCACCTTTTTCCCATTCTGTGGTGCTTCTTGCACTTTCTGTGGCACTTTTTGTAGACCACAAAAGAGTGATCTAGAATCATCTCCTATTTGACAGTCAGTCTCATCCCGAAAATCCTTAGCAGTGTTCAACCGTTACTTAGGTAAAATAGAGTCTGAACATGTGTTTCATCAAATGATTTCATGAAAGATTAAAATCTAGAAACCCAAGTTCAAAGTTATTAGTCCAAGAGAACATAAAAAATGTCTCTCAACACTCTACGAATTTAGAGTGAGGTTGGTCTTCAATTTTTACAAAAGAGCTTCAAAGAATAATCCCAACTTGTACTCGTTTTACTATTGTCAAAATCCAAGACTTTTCCAAAGGTTTGAGTATCTTGTTTCACAAGTTTGAACCAAAATTTCAGAATTTTCTCAAGTCCGAAATCATTGCTTAGATACCTTAGAAGTCTAAACTTGTTAAAATTGAATTCTACAAGTGGAATTCTCTAACTTAGACCAAGATCTAACATCTCAAAGTACCAAAATCATCAAATTTATCACACCCTTGATTATTAAGCCTAGTTTCATCGTCAAGATTTATCATCCTTTCATCACGAAACAAAGCTATATAGTCAAATCAAACTTAGTCTCATTAGAATTTGTCATTCTAGTTGACTTAGTTGTAATCCTTGGTACCTTTCCAAAACTTAGATCAAAGTTTAGTCTAAACTATAACACTTGTATGCCCGTTCAAACAAGGTTGCAAAAAAAAAGCTCAAGGAAAAAGGACTTGAAAATCAAAACATTGAAACTCCAACCATCGAAACTCCAATCATTGAAAATCCAACCATTGAAAATCAAAACATTGAACCTCAAAGTAGCGAAAATCAAAACACCATGGCTGAGGTTGAGGAGAATCCTTTCCATGGAATCCAAAACAACGATGGGGAAGAAGTAACCGAAGAAGATATCTAAAATACTGAACAAGACCCCAACTTCCACAAATGCATAGAAATTTTTTTCTAAAGAAATGGGGAAAAATACTTACTCATGCTAGCCAAACAAGGTGCCAAATTTCCAGACGACTTTGATGTGAATCAATTGAAAGCACCACCCAAAAAGCTTGAAAATGATCCTAAAAAAGTGGTTTCTCTCACTCACCAAATGAAGAACCTTCAATAACAAATCCTTGATATACAAAGAGGGACTTCAAAATGATACTTGATCCAAGACATTTGTCCTTATCCATTTGATCAAAGTATTCACATGATACCCTTTCCCAAACATTGCGAGTACCCAAAGTATGACAAATACAATGGAAAAAATGATCCGATAGATCATGTGAGGGAATTTAGGACCATGAGTCTTGAATTTACATATGAGGAAACATATTTGATGAGATTATTCCCAAGAAGATTAGGTGGACATTGCCTTGAATGGTTCTCCAAACTCACCCCACCAATTAACACCTTTGAGGAATTAGCCAACAAGTTCATCACCCAATATTCTTACAACATCCAACATGACATCACTATGGAAGATCTTTGTAACTTGAAAAAAAAGAAGGGTGAATCATTCCTTGTATTCTTGCAAAAATGGAGAAGGTTATTTTCACAATATTCTCGTCCTGTACCCGAAAAGGAAAAGATAGCAATCTTTATTGACAACCTCAATGACAAGATGAGTTATAGATTGGAATTGCAATCTCCCCCAACCTTCAAAAGATTGATTGAGAACGGGATTAAAATCGAGGATGCCTTAGTCAAGAGAGGAGTCATCAAGATATATAATGAAAACTGTAGACACCCAAAATTGATCACTCCCATATGATCAAATTTTCTCCCACATAAGACTTTTAAAGTGTTTAATTTAATAATTGAATACTTTATTTGGTGCTTTTATCTTCTCTAAATTAAATAAATACACCAATTTATTTAATTTAGTCATCCTAATCTATTGAATTAAAATCAATTTAAAATTCCTCTTTTCTCACTCCTTGTCACATCCTCCATAATCCATCTCTAATATGAATTAATTTAATTAATTCATATTTAGGGTGTGCATCCTCTTAATCAAGGATTAATGTCACATCCTCCTACATTTGCCACTTGTCTTTAATCTTCCATTAATTATCATAATCAAGTGTTTGCACAACTTTAATCAAAGTCATTAGCCATTTTTAGCACCACTTTTTGGTCAATTCTTCCATTTTTTCCTTTTTGGACATTGACCCTCCTTCCCATGAGAATTTTTAATTCTCATTTATTCATCCCATGTCTCTCTCCTCCCCATGTGAATTTTTAATTCACATTTTGTCTTTCCAAGGCTTCTAGAATATTTGACATGTCACCTCATTCACATGTGACCAATTCCCACCTTTTTGGAGACCCTCTCTTATCCTTTAGACTCTCCTAAGAATGTGAATTTTTAATTCACATTTATTTCTCCAACCATCTCTCCTTTTCCCATGGAGATTTTTGAGGAATTCCAAAATTCCTCAAATGTCCCTTTCACCCTCACTTGGGGACAACAAATTCCTTTTTGAGGAGATCTTCTCACTCCCCAAGGTGCTTGGAAGGTACTTGTCCTTCCTCCACCTCATGTACCTTTTTGACACCTCACCTCCATCTCATATCCCCTTGGCCACTTCACCTCCACATGTCAAGATGTGAGGGCTTGTGGGTTCTCAACCCACTATAGCCCTTCATCTTGGCCTTGTTGGAGCAATCTTGACCGTTGAATTCTCTAGAGAATTCAAATTCTCTTATAAATACCCCCTCCTCAAGGGCATTTACAACACTTTGGATTTTCATGACTACATGCTGCCAATTTGCATTCTCAATCATCCACTATCATCTAGCTATCCATTCTAATCATTTTGCATAAGTTGATCTTGCATTTAGTCACTCAAGAAATCATCTAAGGAGCACACAAAATCATCCCAAGTAAGGGCCAATCAAGGAGTCATCAACAACAAGGAAGGTGAAATCAGTTGCATCTTGTTTTATCCGTTTTCCTTCTTGTTTTATCACTCTTTTGGCTAA
>VDFB02009778.1:0-28378 GCA_007258455.2 Sequoia sempervirens | reverse complement strand
CTTTCTCTCGAAAATCTTCAATGAAGATTAAGTTGCCATTTTGGAGGAAATAAAACAATCCAGGTTCGACAAATCTAAAAGAAAAACACGAAGTTGCTAAAATCATTGAACTCTTCAACTCTATATTAAGTTTAACTTGTCTCTTTCAATTCATTCTCTCCAAAGTTTGATTGTGAAAAAGTTTTTGTTCTCTCAAGGTTGCGAAAGATAAATTTTTGAAGGGAGAACTTTTGAAGAGAGTAAATTTTCAAGTGGAGAACAGAGAATGAAGTAAAATTTCTGAGTTGAAAGACATATTTCCAGAAAATAACATGCTTTTTCTGAGTTAAAGACAGAATTTTCATAATTGAAGGCAGATTTACAGTCAAAAATATAGTTTCGAAGATTCAAAATCTGAGGTTGACTGATTTTTTTCATCTTTCTTCTTTCTTATTCACTTATCCTTGCGAAATTTGCTAAGTGTTTAGCCAATTTCTTCCATTTCAGTCTGATTTTTCACAGACTGAAAGTGAAATTTTCGAGCAAAGGTCCAGAAAGTGCAAAAAAAAAAAAATCAGAACTAGGATCTTAAAATTAATGTCAATTTTCTTTTTGTTGCAGGTTGATGACCACCAAAGGAGGACCTTCAAGAAAATTTCAGATGAAGTTCGCCAGTAAAGGATTGCAGCCAGACTCAAAGATCAATTCCAAGTGGAAAAATGTCACAGACACCAACCTCGGGCACGTGGATTTCAAGGATTTTAAAAGGAGAATATACGGGCAATATGGATTCCTACCAACACCTATTGCTTGCTGGATGATGAGAAATGGCATTGTCCAAGCGGCTGGATTTCCACCAGCTATGGAGTGCGATGAGTTGATGATCAAGTGTGCCATACATTACAATGCACAAAAAAGACAAATTTTTGTACTAGATGGGAGAGTATTGGCTCACCTTGGAGAGTTAGCCATTCAGGAAACATTTGGGATACCAAATTACAACCGGACTTCCTATAAAACCAAAGAAGACACCAAAAAACTTTATGAGGACCAGCTTGAGCTCTGTGCAACAAATGTCAATAAGTTGTGGTTAGAAAAGCCAAGGCCTTCCCTCAAGAAAGTGCCAAAGAAGTTGCTTCGTACTGACTTCAAAGAGGAGTATGGTGATATCATTTTGTTGTTCAACAAAGTAATGGGCAACCCTCAGGGTTCGCCATTTGAAACCTGGATGTACTATTTTATTGATGAGATCACCTCAGGTGTTAAAATGTTCAATTGGTCTCAGATAATCAGCAATAATCTTGATGAACAGCTGAAAATTTTGGAAAGGACGAGGTCCTTTTACATGAACTCCTACATTGTGTACTTGTTGGCTAGAAATTACAGATACACAGGATTGATTTGCAAAGGCATGGTAGGTGATGGCAAAAATGAGTTTAAGACCTATGACTATTATCCACATCTACAACTTAGCGAGAAGACCCACTTTAGAAGGGTAAATGATGCCTTTTTGATGTACATCACCAGGATATTGCAGGGAGGAACTCATCAGAGGCTCACTAAGGAGGCCAAGAGCTTGATAAGCAAGTATGGATCCTGGTTTATCTAGTATCCAAGATTCATGTATATAAGAGCTCAAGGATTTACCGGATGTCCTTACCGACTCTCGATTTACCCTACCAACAGAATGGTCTTGCTCGAAGTCCTTAGACAATTGGAAACATATTAGGGCTTCCAGAGAACAAAGCAGAAAGTAGCCATTTCCTTTCCATTTTTCATCAGAAATATGCTAGAGTCTTGCCCAACGACACAAGCAGCTGAGAGTGCCAAGTTGGAAATGCAATGGTATCCATTCACATCTTACCGGTCCAAGGTTGATTTTGATCCTCACAACCATATTGGGACAGTGAACGGAAAGAAGTACAGGCATAAGGTAGACCTGGAGGATTTTTGGGCAAATGTTGAGGATGAGTTTGATATCAAGAAAAGACTATGGTCTAGATTGTCAATAAGCTTGATCAGAACAACCAAGCTTTTTCATGTGCCTGACCAATTAGAGGATGATGGAGAATATGTTCAACCGCGCTATGATGAGAATTGGCCTCTTCCTCCTGTGAAATGGTCAGAACCAGAGCTCGCAGATCTAGCCACCTTGATGAGGCCAGTTGTTAAGTATTCACAGTGGTGGGTTGATCAGCAAGTCCAAGGACTAAGGCGAAGAAATTTGACTCTCACTTATAACTTGATGGGTGAAATAGAATCATATTCTTCGAAAGGAGTGTCCCAAAGTGTCGAACTGATTGAAAGCACTAATTCTAGAAAAAGAAAGCAGTTGATGACTCCGCAAGGTCGAACGAGAAGCAATTCATAAATGAGGAACCTATTCAAAAGAAGCAGAGATCAAAGTCATCCCAATTTGCCACATCCAGGAATGTGAACGAGGTATTAACCATTGAAGATGAGTCATTGGCTGAAATAAGGATTCCCTCTCCAATCCATGAGGAGAATATTGAATCAATCCAGCAGGATGATGATGAACCCCCATCTCCTATAGGCACGGAAATACTTGAGTCAGAAAATAAGATGGATATTCTAGATGAGGAATTTCAAGAGGGAATGATTTCAGCTCTAGAGGAGTTCGGGATATTCCATGTGAAGAAAGTAATTAGGAAGAGGAAGGCATTGAGCAGCCTACAATTCCTGATTGGTTGAAAGAAAGGTTGAAAATGAAAGCACCAGTGGAAGTTCAAGAGGAAGATGATATGGTCGATTTCTTGGCCAGATTAGAGAGGGTTGTTGTGAAGAAGCCAACAAAGAAGTTTTCCACAATCTAGAGAGATGAAGTCGGTTGTCGTTCAGTGCAAATTGTTGTGCCAACAGTGGACAAGGCAAAGGAAGATATTACTCCTCAGGAGTATGCAATCATTACTATTGACTTGGGACCAACTACAAAGGGCCAAGAGGTTGACGACTTAGACAATTCAGTTGCTTCCATGAAGGCAAGATTGGAAAAGGAGTAGGAAAGAAAAGAGAATACAAGAAGGAAATCGAGCACCCGAATATATTCAAGACTTAACCAAACCTTAATCAAGGTGATTCTAAGTACCCTCCACTTTGAATTCTTCTAGAAGCCGCATCGAGATTTGAAGAAGAAAAATGGTAAATGCCTAAAGAAACCAAGTGTAATGTCCCCTCCAACCCGGAGATTCCAAAGGACCGCTGGCTTTTTCTTTCTCGAAAACCATATTAGCCCGTAAGGTAAATTAGGGTTTCCTATTTTGGCGATGTCTTTTGCTCGAGTTGGTGGATTCAATGGGATTCTTTCTGGGTTTTCAGAGAGCTTCGCAGTGGTATGTTCATTTCGGCATTCTAAGCATTTTCAGGAATTTACTATTTTTAGTAAATTCTATTTCTGGCAGTTTTACAGTTGAGTTCAGCGTGGTTGACTTCCTACTCCAGTTTGGTCAGTTGACTTGCTCATTAATGGCTTCAGGGCGCATTTGGAGAGATAAGTGAGTTATTTAATTAAAAAGGTCACGTTTAATGTTATATTTTAACGTTGACCCCCTTGGCCTAGTCTATTGACTTTATGTTGTTTTGAAAAGTGGTCTTCTTGAGGGTGGCGCCTTCATTGAAGATTATTTTATATTTTATCCAAAGTCAAATCAAGATATAAGGTGGACGCATTTATTAAAGTATTGAATTTATTTTAAAAGTGAATATTGAACATGAAGGAAAAGGACGCCATCTTTGAGGAGATTAGGGTTTTTGACTTTGAGAGGAGTTTAGGGTTTCGAGAAGTCAACTAGAAATTATAAAAAGAAGACTTGGATCATCATTTGGGCATCTTTTGTGTACAGGAATGTTATGCTGCCAGATTGGCTTTGGGATTGCTTCGAGGAATGAAGGCCTCCTAGCTCGGGCATTGCTTCTTGCTTGCAACACAGCAACTAGCGGTGATTTAGTATAGTTTGTGAGTTTGCATTGGATTGTGTGCATTGTAATCAGCTTGTGGCTGTCTAGATCAGATTCTTGCATATTAGTTGATTTTTATTTAAAGTTGCATTTTAGCTACAGCAGATTTGAGTTTTTATTCGTAAATCAGAAAATACAAAAATATTGCTTCTGGGTATTGCATAAATCTATGTGTTTGTAAGGGGCGCTTCATTTCTCCAGATTGTAGATTTTATTATTGAGTATTGAATTTTTAAAAGGAAATCGCCCTTCTTGCTGGGCCGTACCATTTGATTTCCTTGGAAATTGTGCCATTAATTAATGTGAGCATTTTGAGTCCGTTTTCAGTGATGATCTTGGGCGCCATCTTCTTGGAATCACATTGCATTTCGTTTCATGAAGATTGACTAAGTTTTGAGTGAGTTACGAATGAATCTGTGAGATACAGGGCTGCTGTTCGTGCATTTGAAGATCCGGACTGTCAAAAATCAGATTATCAGGTTGGCCTTAATATTGCAGTTCTGATTCAATCTTCCTTATTCATTGAACGGAATTCAATAAACATTATTACAGCTCTATTACATTCTTCATTGTATTGATAGCAAAGCTTTGACTAATATTCTGTAAGCTGGCAGTAGTACTGACAGCAGTTTATAATCTTGCTTATCAAATTGTAATGCTCCTTTCTATTTCAGTATTTGTTATTGTATTTAATTTATCTCCGCCCTATGGTAGCTACTTTCCCACTCTGGGTTAGCAAGCACATTCTGGGTTGAGTACTTTCAGCTTTTCAGTATTTCTTTCAAGCATTGTACTTTGTAACACTCCCATATGGTCGCCCCTCACTCCATTACTGGATTGGGTAGCACATACTTGGTGTCGAGTTCCCTTTCACACTTAGTGTAGAAGATCCTCTGACCATATGCTCGCCATCATCGGCGCATTCTTGGTTAGAGTTCTTGCATAAGCAATTTGATTTAGATCCTCAACCAATGCTCACACCTTGCCCACATCGGGATCTGGTGTACATTCGGTTAGAGTTGCTTCCGCACATTTTGGTTCAGAGCTAACCTTAACGAGTGCTTGGCCTTGTAATTTGTAATTTGAAAACTAAAAAATTTGGCTCTAATATTTCACCAAGGAGTGGATGGCAAGCAAAAGTGAAAAAGCAGCCACATTTGTGGAAAGATTGATATTGGCCTATGGACAGACTTCTTTGCTTTCCAGAATTGCAGTCATGGCGAAAGCATGGGATAACCTTCAAGATGTTTAGAAAAGAATTATCCCGTGCCTTAGAGTGTTGAAAGGAGTTCCAAAGCAGGAGTTGTTTGATGGAAAAGTAATTGTAGCAAGGGCTGCATATGATTTCAACACTTGGTACTGGGCATTGGTTGCACGAAGTGAGGTATTAGAAAAAGTGAACATCGATGGTATCAGAGCTGAAGAACAAATAAGGGAGATTCAGAATAAGATTTTCCTTGTAGCTGCGGATATACTTGAGAATGATGCCATCCGGAAAAATGATATGCAAATGGAAAGTCTAAAGCTCAAAACTCAGGAGATTTTCTTCGCCATCACTGGACCAATCCTGAAGCAGAATTTGACTGAGGCATCAAATTTCTTGTCCATCTGGGATGCCTTCCAAGCACAGGAATTGGAATGGGAGACTGCTTTTGTTGAGTGTGCAAATGACTTGGACGGATAGGAATTCAAGGTGAATATGCTGCCACATGTCACAATGGAGGAGGTCAGCCCAATGGTGTCCAGATTCATTGAATATACTGCCACTCAAGAGGATAAGGATGCGCCTCCTAGAAGATAGCTCCTCGTACCACTTGTCTTCCATCCACTTGTTATTGATTTTATTTTGGGAAACCCTAATTAGGGTTGTTATATCTTAATCTCAGTCGTTGATCTTGGATTGATCTCGGCCTTTCATTTGTTTTCAAAACTCTATATAAACTCCTATTCTCTCATTTCATACTGTGAAGAGAGTTTTATCAAATTGTTGCTTAGTAGTGGATAATAAAAGTTCATATTGCAAGATTGCTTTGAATCCTTCTTGTTATCAAGTGGTTGCATGGTTGCATATCTCCTTCAACATAGAATAGATTTAGAATAGAATTTGATTTGCACGCTTGTTAGATGAATGAAAGATTTGATAGTATAGATTGGTGAAACTCTTGCTCATACTTTCTTTGAATGAATGATTTTTGTTCAATGCGTAAAGTTAGCCTGAGCTTATATTGTGGGTGCTTTAACTTCTACTTTGAATAAATATTGTCCCATTGATGCTATTATTCATTGTATGAAAATCTTGAGCACAACCCTAGAAGATTGCACTCACTTTGTGTAGTTGTCATTCATCTGGTGAAGCAAAGTGTTGTTATTGGTTTCACCTAGTCTTAACCATCTCTTGAGTTCTGAGAAGTAGCATAAAACCTCTAAACCCTTATCCTTTTGTTATTTTTTTTGAAACTCCAAAACTGAAAATCCGAAAAAAAAAAGAGAGAAAAAGAGCATTTGCTGTCAAATTTGTCTAAGTCCTAGCTTGTGAATGATTTGTTAATGCAAGTTCCCCTTGTATTTCAGCATACATAACCAAGGCAGCTATCCAACATAAAGTCGCTCATTTGCGCATATAAACCTTGGAGTCGCCATGTGATCTTTCTTGCAATCTTGGCACACGTAGTGATTTTGTTCAAGAGAGGGTAGAGTGTACTTGACATTTTATTCTAAATGTTCGGAGAATGATAAAACGTGAACCAACAATGTCAAAGGATAGCAAGGCATAGACTAAAAAAACAGTTTTGTCACTCAAATCAAAGATATTGTTTTGCCTTAAACAAATAAAATTATGACTTGTGAGGGCCGACCCTTGGAGTTTGAGCACCCCTCTTTGAGATTTAAAGTTTAAAAATAAAAATTAAATTAAAAGAAAATATTGTTGGGTCGACCTTGCATAGGGAGTCGCCCAATTTTGGGTGAATTTAAATGATAAAAAATATAAACAAAACAATGACTTGGCCAACCTACCTTTAGGGGATGTAACAGTTGATGAAGAGGCATTTGAGGGTATATAAATAAGGATTCATTGGAGGCTTATTAAACAACCATTCATTGCATGTCTTTCCTATTTCTAGAGCAGATATAGAGCAGAAAACGCAGAAGACTTATGAGCAAAAATCAGACATTTGGAGGAGCAAATCTCAGCAGACTTATAAGCAGAAATCAGACATATATCTTGAGCAGACGGAATGCAGATTTCTATGAGGATAAATTCCAGATTTGAGAGCATTTATTACAAAACATTATTGCAGATCTGAGTGGAGTTTTTCAGAGGTTCAAGGCAGATTTGTGAGAAGAAGTGGGCAGATTCATTGAAGTCCTTGAAGGGATCTAGAGCAGATCCAACAACATTACAATCACTTTGCTTTTTGAAGGTTGGTGCCTTCTACTTTGCGAGTTCAAGAGGTTAGAGCCTCTCACTCAAAGAGATCGGTGTCTCTTGCTGAGTTGGTGCTTAGTGGAAGGGATTGGTGTTTCCTGTGGGTTCGTGCCTACGAAATTGTAAGAAGTTTTCTATAAAAGCCATATTTTGTCATGGTTTTCTCCCCCAAGGGTTTCTACGCAAAATAGTGTGTGCATCTTGTGTTCTAATTTGCTAGATCTTACTTTTGTGAATTTTTTGATTATTGCTTATGATAGATAAAGTTATAAATTGAAAAAGTTGTTCTTATACTGATTCACCACCCCCCTCTCAGTATAAGTGTGTATGTGTTTCTTCATAGAGTTTGCAATAGTGTTTGGTATGGGTGTTCGAGACCTTGTGAGCACCCCAATCTATCTCTAGCGACTACAAATGTCCCCTAATATGGCACTAGAGTCTATATGAGTACCCAATTTTAGCCCTAGTGTTGCATGAACACATAGGTTCAACGTTAGTGACAATCAATTTTTCAAATATTTGTTTTGGCAATTTCATTTGTACTAATATCTTAAGTCTAATTTTGCACCTATGGTTTGCCATAAAATAGAATATAATTCGCTAAGTGAAAATGGCTATTATAATGCATATGATGAAAGTACTAATTGATATCTAGGTTCTACCCAATCAATTTGGTGAGTTTGATTCTCATTTGAAAGTTACAAATGGTCTTGTGAGTACTAGGTGTGAAGGTGTGAACATGAGTTAGACTTCACTCCCTTGCTATCACTACTCCCGAGTACAATTGAGTTATCATTTCTTCAAAACCTAGGAGATCATTGTTTCTCAAGATTATGTATGACTAGAAAATGAGATTACTCTTTCTATTGACACAACACATCACATGAGCCCTAGTGGAGTAGAGGATAGAAGGTTTGCAAGCTGCTTCAAAAAAACATATCCATTCACCTCTATGAGTGTTAGCATTTTAATTTGTATTTTGCAACAAAACAGAAAAGTGTGTATAGCTCTATAGGTGAATGAGATTATACAAACCAATCTTGTAGTAGGAAAAGCAATCTTGTCACCTTTAATTGAAGCTTTATCATCCTAGCTAATAAGGTCTACACCAAATCACAACGAAAGGCAAGTCTACCTAATCCTATCTTTCGAACTCTCAATGAAGCACCCTCAACCTAAAGAATTCTTTCACCTACAATTCCTTAACTCATTGAGATATGTTTTGCATTGGACAAGAAGTCTTTACACATCCTCCATTATATCCAATGCTACTCCTATTGCTACTATTTGCACCTCTACCTTGAATACACTATTGAAGGAACTTGATCGACTTAAGAAGAAAGTGGATGCTATGCCTCCTAGCTAATGACACTATTATATACAGCGCACACTTGTTGCATTTTAAGTTGTTACATATCCAATGCCCACTAGCTATGTGGCACCTACATTCAATTACATTATGGAAAAGGAGATCCCAATGTTCATTTACAAGCTTCTAATTTTGTATTCCTAGATTCTGCATATGAATATCAATCTTAGCTAAAGTGTTTCTTAAGGCACTATGCCACTTAATAGTTTTATTCCTTAGCTCTTGGTTCTATCCATTCTTTTGATGAGCTAGCCGCAAATTTCTTACAATATTTCCATGTCAATGTGGGCTTCAAAACAACTATGACTAATTTGATTAAATGTACACAAGGACATAATGAGTCAATCAATGACTATGTCATTGACTTCCAATCTTTATGTGATAAAATGAAGCATCAACTAGATGACGATGAGTTAGAGTCTACCTTTCTTGAGGGACTCCTTCCTCCAATCAAAGATAGCATTTACTTGAATGGTTTTGATTCTTTCATGGCTTTTTGCAGCCATGTAGGAACTATTGAACTGAAATTGCTTGCATCTAATGGTTTGAAGCATGGGGCTTCCCCTACTTCCTCTACCAATTCTTACCCTTCAAATTTTGAGAAGAATAATGTTTTTCAAAAAGTGAATGATAGGACAAAATCTAAAGCTAGCACCAACCAAGTGGCTACTACTTCCAATCCTCTATCTTTCATATCTCAAAAGCCTAAATAATTTAGAAATCTTAGCATCGTGCCAAAAAACATCTTCAAACCTTACTAATAATTTGATCACTTTTCCTCTCATTTGTCCATTGGACCCCTCTAGTGGATTACCAAAGTCTTATAATGTTTGACAATTTCCATACAATTAATGGACACCACACTTAAATTTGTATGGCACTCAAGTATAAAATCCAAGATCTCACTGACAATAATGCGATTCATGTTGATGGTGTGAACAATGGGGGCAATCATTTAGTCACTTCACCAAATCAAATTTGCAAATTTATACTAGTCTTTTTCCATTACATACACAATCTACAATGTTGGATATCAATAAATGCCCAAGCAACTTACTAATTCCATGGTACATACACATATGGATAGAGATTTCATGGATATATAACATGTTGGTTCCTCCTCCCACACTTCTATAAATACATGCATGAGCATGACTTATAATATTTCCTCTCCTTATGTACCTTTCTATTTTTCAATTTGAGAACAATAACTATTACGGTCCACTTTACATTCAAGGTTTCCTACATGGCTATCAATTTGAGGGTATCCTCATTGATCCAACCAATCAATATAATATATGTAGGGAAGAAATTTTATGTGATTGTAATTTAGTAGTAACATTGCAATTGACAAATGTCATCCTTGTGAACACTTTGGGAAGCATCATCTTGCCTCTCTAGGTGGAACTTAATGTGGTGGACATAGAGTTTCACATCATTCTCTCAAAGATAGATTCTCAATGTCACTCGGAATATCTCAATTAGACCTACTAAAGGCGGTTACCCTCTATGGTCAATCAATGTTTAAAATATGTTCATGGAGATAAAATTGTGAAGGTGGAGAGATGTACACGTACCTATTTTTGAGTCAAGTTATTTCACACTTGACAATTATGATAAAACTCTCCAAGATATTTGCTATGACCACAAGAACAAGGAACATGACATAGAAACTCCTTATTTAGGCAAAGAAGGGTTCATTAATTATATCAAATGAATCTACAACAAAAGAATCAAGAGAAAGTTGAAAGGCAAAATAAGGGGCCAGTGAAGCCCTCTTCTTTGCCTCCTAAGGTTCCTCAAGAACAAAAGGCAGTTTACAATTCTTGTCCTCCAACACAAATGAAGCAAGAGCAAGATGTCACTTATCGTTTATGTATCAGAGCAAGGATAATTCCATCCCTATCATAAAACTCCAAACGTTCAATTCAACGATAATATTACTACATCTTCTAAAGGTACTATTAAAGTAATGATATAATATTTAGTATATAACGGTCAATTAGTCTTTAGGAGTGTTAGTTTTATGATCAGAAATTAAATAAGCAGAATTAGAACAATTTCAAACAATTTGACACAGCATATACCCTGGGAAAACCCTCCAACTTGAGGGAGAAAAAACCCAGCAACAATATATCTCTTATATATTGATCAAAGAGCAACAAAGTGCTTTACAATGAGGCCAAACACAAGGCCGATCTGTATGGATAATATTGACACCACACTTAATGAGTATCAACCCTCTTCTTGAATCAATCTGTTGTATGTAAGACTCAACTTCTTTCTAAATGCGAACTTGAACAAAGATGAATATGAATGAATGATAAGATCAAATCGACTTCTATATATACTAGATATCATGCCTCTTCACCAAGGGTTGGCTTGCTCATTAATCAATGTGTCTCTTCACTATAGTCGGCCTCATTTGAAATGAGGAAAATAAATATTAATTACAAATAAATAAAATTGCCTCCAATAAATAAATAGCCTTTGGCTATATTTAATTTATTACTTATTAATATCGCCGCTGGAAGTATGAGGCCCGCGGCTACACATCAACACTCCCTCTTAGCTAGAGAGGAATACTTCCAGATATCCAAGTCATGGAATCTCTCAACATGACATCCACAATGGCTACACCCATTTGTGGAAAGGAGCTCATCACGGAGTCACTCAACGTGATGTCCACCATGGCTACTGCCATGAGTGGAAAGGAACATGTGTACAAGTGTCCATCACGGAGTCACTCAACGTGATGTCGTCATGGAGTCTCTCAACATGACATCCACCATGGCTACTCCCAGAGGGTGGATAAACACAAGTACAAGGGAATCATCACGGAGTCTCTCAACGTGATGTTGTCATGGAATCTCTCAACATGACATCCACCATGGCTACTCCTAGAGGGTGGAACAAGGGCTTTCACCTCAAATTTCTCTATCACAAAGAAAGATGCATTAAAGCAAATCACAAGAGATCACTGATGCTGAGTCTCCCTCTCAGCAAGGGCTTCATTCTCCACAACTCCAAGCTTGTCTCGAAAATGCACAAACTTGACTCTGGAGAGAGGCTTGGTGAGAATATCAATTGTCTGCTCATCAGTGAATATATATCTCAACTGAATAACTTTCCTCAATACCATATCTCTAATGTAGTGGTATTTGATCTCAACATGTTTTGTTTTGTCATGAAACACAGGATTGACAGAAAGCTTCACACAGCTTTGATTATAACAATGAATAATAGTCGGCTCCAATGATTGTCCAAATAATCCTGCAAGGAGCTTTCGAAGCCACACTACTTCTCGAGCTACTACACATGCTGCAATATATTCGGCCTCTGTAGTGCTTAATGCCATTGAAGACTGCTTCCTACTACACCAAGAAATCATTGCAGACCCGAAGCTAAAGCAACATCCAGAGGTGCTCTTCCGATCAGCTACACTCCCTGCCCAATCAGAATCCGAATAACCTTGCAAATTTAGATCTACACTGGAAGCATATCTCAAGCCATATCCAACTATACCACACAAGTATCTCAAGCTATGCTTAGCTGCAACTAGGTGTATTTGCCTTGGTTCACACATGAACTGACTGAGTGCACTCACTGCATAGCAAATATCTGGTCTAGTATTGACTAGATACATCAACGATCCAATCAACTGCCTGTACATAGTAGGATCTACCAGATCTGAACTGGTTGCAGCCTCACTTAATTTCTTCAAATTAGTTTCAATCGGTGTAGACATAGATTTGCAATCCATCATCCCAAATCTCTTCAAGATGTCTATGGTGTATTTCCCTTGACTCAGAATAATCTCATTGGGTCTCTGCCATACATCCAACCCTAGAAAGTAATGCATCTATCCTAGATCCTTCATCTCAAATTCAGAAGCTAACTCCTCCTTGCATTTGATAATGAGATATTCTGCTCCAGTAAGAAATAGATCATCAACATAAAGATCCAAGATTAAAGCCTCACCATCAACTATCTTGAAGTAGAGATTTGAATCACCATCATTCTTGGAGAAGCCCAAGCTCATCAAGTATCAATCAATCCTCTCATACCAAGCACGAGGAGCCTACTTAAGGTCATACAAAGCCTTCTTCAATTTACAAACATGAGACTCCTTACCATGAATCACAAAGTCATCAGGTTGCTCAATGTATACTTCTTTGATTACACCATTAAGGAATGTTGTCTTCACGTCCATCTGATGTAGCTTCCATCCCTTAGCTGTTGCAATAGCAATAATAGTCCTGATGGATGTATAACGAGCAACCAGAGCAAAAGTTTCTTCATAATCTATTCCCTCTTTCTGAGAGAATCCTCTAGCCACAAATCTAGCTTTTTACTTCTCAATGCTTCCATCAGCCGCATGCTTGATCTTGAAGAGCCATTTAGAAGATACAACGGATTTTCCTTCAGGTCTTGGAACAATATCCCAAACATCATTCTTGATAATGGATTGATATTCTTCAGCCATAGCATCTCTCCATACTTGCTCACTTGATGCTTCCTCAACACTGGAAGGCTCAGACTCAATGATATGACTCATTAATGCAACATAGCCTGGAAACTTCTGTGGTCTTCTGCTTTCTCTGAATGTACCTCTAGATGAGTCTCCTGATCTGTTGGTTCCAAAGGCTCAACTGGATCAATATCTTTGTCTGGTTCAGTAGACTCCCTTTGGATCTCAGGAATATGATTAACGTCCATGTCCTGATGAGTCCCCTGATCTTCATTATCTATCTCCATGTATGAACCTTTAGATCTTTTGAATGCAACATCTTCTTCAAAAGAGACATCCCTGCTGACCTCTATTTGTTTCTATCCTGAAATGTAAATTTTGTAGACTTTTGAGGATTCACTATAACCCACAAATATTCCTTTCTTGCCATATGGTTCTAACTTAGTTCTCTTACCTTTAGGCACATGAATATAAACAGGACAACCAAATATTCTCAAGTGACTAACCTCAGGCTTCACGCCTATGAAGGCTTCTTCAGGAGTCATATTCTCAAAAATACGATGAGGGCTCCGATTTTGAACATACACTGCAGTTCTAGATGCTTCTGCCCAAAGAAAGCTTTGCAAGTGTTGATCATGGATCATAGCTTTAGCTGCCTCAACTATGGAGCTATTCTTCATTTTTGCAACTCCATTTTGCTGTGGATTGTAAGGAACACAAAACTCCCTTTTAATCCCTGCCTCGATACAAAAGTTGCGGAAGCCTCCAGAGGTGTATTCTCCTCTGTTATTGGATTTCAGAACTTTGATCCTCTTTTCGGATAAATTCTCTACTTGAGCCTTAAATTTTTTGAATTTCTCAAGTACTTCTTCAGATTCCTTGGATTTCAAAAAATAAATCCAAGTCTTTCTAGAGTAGTCATTCATGAAAATTAGATAATACAAAAAACCACTCAAGGATGCATCAGACATTGGACCACACAAATCAGAATGAACAAGATCTACAATACATTTTGATCTACTTTCACTACTATGAAAAGGACCCTTTGTATTCTTACCCAATGCGCATCCTCTACACGTACCATCATGCTCTTGACTGAGTTTTGGAAGGCCAGACACCATCTTCTCCATGGATGGAAGAGCTTTGAAATGCAGGTGAGCAAGTCTTCTATGTCAAAGCTCGCTTGAACTGGTGGAATCATGCAACAATCCTTGCATTGGACAAATGGAAAGTCTATAAAGACTCTCTTGCCAAACACCAATCACACGGGCTATCTTGATGCTAGAGTCCTTTGGCCAAGCAAGAACTTTTCCCTCAGAAAATGCAACTTGATATCCTTTGTCCTCCAAAGCTGAAATCGATACAAGGTTCCTCTTGATACCAGGTACGAACAAGACATCACTCAAATGAAGAGAGATTTCGGAATCTAGGTGAAGAGAGGAGGCTCCTGCACCCTTCACAGAATAGCAAGCATCATCTCCGATTATTACTTGAATGCTGGTTTCTCTCTCCACCAAATCTGAAAGGTGCTTTCTATATCCAGTAATGTGTCGAGAAGCGCCACTATCAATCAACCATGTGCTGCTATCAATTGGAACATTGCTTGATAGGGCAGAGATAAATAGAAGTCCACTTGAATTATCTCTTGAATCCTTCTAAGGAGAGACATCATCCACATTCGTAGTAGAAGCATGTTGCTTTGGTCTTGTTGCACAATCTCTAGCATAGTGACCAAACTTGTCACATCTGAACCACTGAATATGGGAGAGATCCTTCTACTTCTTTGATTCAGGAGCAGCATTAGATTTCCTGTCTCTATTCCTCTTGAAGTTACCTTTTCTCCCTTCTCTTCCTTTCTTCTTTGAAGTTTGAGCAGCAAGAACATGATTGTCTTCATTTTGAGAACTTCAATCATTACCCCTTGCTACCAACCTTGATTCCTCTTGGAAGCAATCTGCCCTAAGACGATCAAACTTAGGTAGCTTAGATCTTCCACTTATACTTTGGATTGAGGAAGATCGTTAAGCGCCAACATGACTAAGTCTTGACCATCAATTATGTCTCCAATGGCATAGAGTTGATCCTTCAACTCAGTGATCTTCATAAAGAAGGAGATGATTGAATCTCCTTTCGCCATCTTGATGTGATGTAGCTGTTGCCTCAATGCAAGAGCCCGGCTGGTGTTATTGATCTCATACAATCCCTCCAAAGTCTTGAACATCTCTCTAGCAATCTTCAATTTGGAGATAATAGGCACAAGGTGATCCTTCACAGAATCAATCAATATCTTCTTGGCCTTTGTGCCATTCTTCATTGTGTCTTCTCATTCTCATCGGAAGGCTTGGGTACTTCGCTCTCCACGAACTCAAGAATCTCATTTTCTTCCAATGCAATAAGAACTCTAAACTTCCAAGAGGTGAAGTTAGAGGCACCTTCAAGTCTATCTTCAACCTTGAGACCATTCACCATTTTCGATTATAAGATAGACACACTAAGATGAGAATAAGAGAGGCAGATCACGTTGCTTAAGAAATTTGATCATGATCTTGCTTAAAACCGCTCTGATACCATGTTAGTTTTATGATTAAAAATTAAATAAGCAGAATTAGAACAATTTCAAACAATTTGACACAGCATATACCCTGGGAAAACCCTCCAACTTGAGGGAGAGAAAACCCAGCAACAATATATCTCTTATATATTGATCAAAGAGCAACAAAGTGCTTCACAATGAGGCCAAACACAAGGCCGATCTGTATGGATAATATTGACACCACACTTAATGAGTATCAACCCTCTTCTTGAATCGATCTGTTGTATGTAAGACTCGACTTCTTGGTAAATGCGAACTTGAACAAAGATGAATATGAATGAATGATAAGATCAAATCGACTTCTATATATACAAGATATTGTGCCTCTTCATGAAGGGTCAGCTTGCTCATTAATCAATGTGTCTCGTCACTATAGTCGGCCTCATTTGAAATGAGGAATATAAATATTAATTGCAAATAAATGAAATCGCCTCCAATAAATAAATAGCCGTTGGCTATATTTAATTTATTGCTTATTAATATCGCCACTGGAAGTATTAAGCCCGCGGCTACACATCAACAAGGAGAAACTTTAGGAATATTCTTTATTCTTTTAGTTAAGTTCTTATCCTTTTGCTTTATTAGTTGTTGCTCTTATCCTTTCCAAATAAAACTATTGTATGTCTTATTTATGGATGCTTTCATTCCTTTGTTATTATTGAATATCTTGGTAATCATTTTGTGTTATATTTTTCATTACATGATATCAAAGTTCTAGTCACACCTCAGGATTAGTGAACACGTGAAATTCTATGAACTGTTGCAATGACGACTCACGCATGTGACACAAGACCAAAAGGCATTGTATGGTACAATGCAATGTCATATAGAATCAAGGGTTTGTGGTTGTAATCGCAACAGGTTTCTAATAAAATTTGCATGACAGATTTCTACAAAATCATGGGCCTGTTATTTGATAAAAATTGTTTGGATTTTTTATCTGCTGAAATTGCACGCCATTTTCTCTAAAATCGTGATTTTTTTTTTGCAAGCTGCAGCTCGGAGTCTGTTTAAAGGTTTTTGGCATTTTTTTATACTAATATAAACTTGTGTCGACCAATTTTTTCGCAAAAAAATCACATCGCTAGAACATTTATGCAAGTCCAGCCACTAGGGTTATTGTTCACAATCTTTTGGTATTTTTTAAAATCGTGGATGTAAACAGTAGTCAGTTAGGTTTTTCAAATCTTGTTGTGGGATTTTTTAATCAAGTTTTTCACAATTTTTGTATCACTGATTTCCCTGGGATAGGCAACCAGGTTGGAAGAATTACAAGTGTTAAAAGGGAGTTTCTGAATTTCTAGCTTCAAGTCACCCCTCCAGGCAAGCCGTACCACTGCAGGCAGGGATAAGTGGATTGTATCTGATCATTTATAGCCTGTTATTGACTGTTGTTCACTTACTAGGAGGTGCCTAGGGTGTATGAAGAGACTCCAACTGTCTCCAAATGATATGGTGTGTTGGGGAGTGTTCAAAAAATTTAAAATAAATAATCTCCTAGCCGTCCCTGTTAAGACCAACTTCTGATTTCATCAACAGAAAACCTGTTCATCACCTTTCCTTGACATTAGGAGCTGTTGGAAGAGATTAGGCATGTAACACATTGCTGGGCATTTATTGGAGGTGTTCCTGGTTGCATAGAGTGCCCTTTGGATGATTTTGGATGGCTTGGGATCTGTAGGAGGGTCATCAGACCTGCAATCCTCTGTTCAGACCTGCTATACAGTTTATCCACAGAGATATTGAGATTTCAGACCCGCCTTGTCCATACCAGCTCTCTCATCTCAAGGTATAATTGTTATTACATTGCTGGGTTTTGTTTTTCCTGTGTTTGAGAATTCATTTGGGGTGTTAGATCATCTACATATCATTTTATAAGTTGTAACAGTGTGTATGTAGTTGATTTGAATGATCTGTCATGAGCTCATAATGTAACACTGATTGGTAGTACCGTCAGTGAATTAGCTCTTGGTTTGATTTGCTACTTACCCCACTAAATAAGTATTACCATTTCTTACCCCACTACATAAGTGGTATTGTTTTCTTATTCCACTGAATAAGTGGCTACATTGTACTAAGCCCCCTAAATAAGTGGTTCTTGGCTTGTGCTCACCACTGAAATGCGGAAGAGTTGATTTACTTTCAATTTGTACACATTACATGAAATATCCCTTGCTAGATATAACCCAAAAAACTCAGTTTTGAACATTTGACATTTCGTCAAATGGTTGGCATGTAATCTGATCTGAAACTGATTTCTGAGTGTGTATGTGTTGTTTGAAGCCTTCCTAGAGTGCTTAATGTTGCCATATTAAAAAGAAGATGTATAGAAATGGTAAACAAAGATTGCATAAACATATAACATGAATTCCACTTCAAAGGTTGCCTTTATTCAATCTATATCAGGTCTGATTTACAATAATAACAAGTCTGATATAAAGTTGTCAGAGCTGTAACAGCACTATTACACCCCATACAAATAAAAGATTTATATTCCCAACATGCCAAGAACATACCCGATGATAGCTTGATGGTTTCCTTGACAATACAGCTCCAAATAAACTTGATGTGGCTGATCCAGACCTTGAAACAAGACCAGTATGAACTTCAGTAACCAGCTATAGGCATGTCAACAATGGCCGAACTGAATTTGCTACTTAGTGGTTTGAAAACCCTAATTTCCAGCTAGGGTTTTGACTGAAAATGACACCCAAATGGTACGGCCAGCTGGTGAATGCACTGAAATGATAAGATCTGCTGATAACAAGCCCCAATCTGCAATTATATTCTAAGAACTCACCGATGCAATCAATTCTAAATGCAATTAGCTTGTGATGAAGACCAATGATGCCCAAACGGATGCCCAAAGTAGATTTCCCTATTTTGTGAACTGGGTTTTCGTCCAATTCACTATCCTCCAAAGGATTTCGTCCTTAGAAGACCTATATGCTGCTGAAAACCCTCTTCCAAGAGTTCACACCTGCAATTGTTTTTGTCAAAATGAGAATAGAATGCCCAAAAATGAGCCCAACATATTGCTTTATAACCTCCCATGAGCTTTTTTTATAAAAATAAATAAAATAATCCTCCTTATGAGGCTACACCCATCTTGAGGGTCTTTCCTCATCAAAAGAAAGGGCCACATTTTAAAAACAACTTGAGTTACTAGGATGGGGGGGGGGGGCACTTTTCACTATTCCCTTTATAATTTGTTGTTACTATTCACTTTTTACTATTCCATTAAAGCAAACTTTAATATTTCCAATTTATCCCTGGATTCAGCAACTGAACTCCATACTGAAACGCTCGTAAAGCTCCCAGCTCAGCTCCATAGCCCTCAGTTGGGTCCCCTAACCATTCTGACCTACGAACCCTAATAGTAGGCCAACCTCCGCTATAGTCTAAGCTGCCTAAGGAAGGGACATTACAATCCTCCCTTCCCGTGATTGCTTGTCCTCAAGCAATTGTATGCCAGTCCGCTGCTCCGCTTTGATATACATGCCATATAACCATAACTGTTGAAGCAACTCACCACGATCACTAAGTACCAATGCACCATCCATGTCAATACCTGGATCCCAAATCGTCCTACCCATTCGGCTATAGATATCCATCATAATACAAGCAACACATACCATCCATCTGTAAGAGGAGGCCATCAAAAGGACATGGAATCAACTTCCATATGCACATGAAACAACTCATTAGGCCCCAAAATGCTGTCATAACTCAGGCCTAAAGAGAGAACGAAGTCATATGGGTCATCATACATGTAAGTGGAGCCCACTACATAGGTCAACAGCAATGAATACAAGTCATCATACTTTCGCTTCTTTGTAATTATCAAATATCTTGGTAATCATTCTACGTTATATTTTTCATTATAGGTACCACCTTCAAATGGAAGTGGAGCCCACTACATAGGTCAACAGCAATGAATAAAGGTCATCTCCTACTCCATACATATCAATCACTTTTACTAAAAGTGTTATATCATACCACAATGAGATACAAGTATTTCAAAGAAGTTCTAATTCCCAAAATTGGGATGATGATGGTCTCCTTGGTGATGAAAATGTAATTGGTTGAAGCTTTTTGCTCTATCTATTTCTGTAAGACATACATATATACTTCATTTGATGGTGACTCCCGCTCATATCTTTATGGCATTGACCACATTTATTTTCTTATTATGATGCATTTACAAGATCCTTCCTACTATTCATATGATTATCTTTAGCATTTTCCTACCATTCACATGATTGTTTTTAGCATTTTCATTACATGTATTTCTAATTCCTATCTTTCTTTTATGGTTACAGGAATAGCAATGACTATTATGCTTATCTTCCACAAGTTTACGATAATGTTCACATTATGCTTATTATGCTTATATCTTAAACTCAAATGATATCTCACCTTTGCTTGATCTTTCAAGATACCTTTATGTAGCACTTCATTGCTATAATTCTTGCCCTACTAGGGGCATATTGGAGGCAAAGTTGTTGCCTAACATTTAAGAAGCTTTTATGAGCATATATTACTATATTTTTCTGTCATATCTCATTATCTTACCATGATCACTAACCTTTATTGGGTTGATCTTGTTTTACATATTATCTACCCTCCTCCAATCTATTTGCTTCCCTTGTATGCAGGGGGCACATGTGAAGTCACTGTAGTTCCTCTTATCTAAGCATGATTGCAAGACTACCAAATGATTCAAAGCTATCTAAAGATAGTATCAAACCTCTTTGGGTGCTCCAAGATGCTACCCATCCATCCTATTGCTTCAAGAGTGGCCTCTCTATCCCTGCCTCTCTTTTCTTTTATTTTTGAGTATAGACAGTACATTACTATTTAAACACTTACATGATGCAATTAATTGCTTTTATTTTTGTTTTTCAAGTTTCCAAGATGGAGCACTCATTTCAAGGGAACAAGTACCAAGGCAGAATCTTCATCCATGTCAATATTCTTTATGAATGTTTGTGCATTTACTTTCTTATTGGCTGCTTGTATTTAATTTGAAATTCATTCTCATGATAGTTTGCATGCAAGTAAATGTGGGGGAAAAATGTAATGGTTAAACATGCATACCTTACAATTTCCATATTTGATTTAGACTCACTTTGACTTGGCTAACCTTTATGCAATATTAAGTGTACAACCGGCCTGTTTTCAGCTAAGAGTGAGCACACACACCAGGTCTTTTCTGTTCCTGTCTCCACTTATTTCTAGAGACTGGTCCTAACAGAAATATGGGAATCTGCAATTGTGGGAGTGATCTGCTGTCAGGCAAAGGACCCCTTAACAATTCAAATTCAAATTTAAACATAGGGGCCAACTTTACCTCTCTTTGTGACTGTTGTGTGCTGCCCCAAGGCACTAAGTGTTTCATTAACACTTGGTGTTGTATTTAAAGCGGTAACCTTAGTCCCATTTAGATCATCCAATTATCATCAACTAAATCTGATCATTACATGCTAAACCTCATTCTAAAAGCTATCAATTGTTATTTACTCGCATAATCAGGGCACAAGTATTAGAGAATCTGTATTGCACAAGCATCTAGGGTATTTTGCATGTTTGAGAGCATTGTCCACAATCTTTTATCTAGCTGTTAAATTTGTATCCTTACACAGCTTCGCACAAGGGAAGCAATTATCCTTGCAGAGTGCAAACCAGCAAACACCAAAACCAGTTTTTATGTGAGGGCAGACTAAGGACATCAAGGCAAGCTGAAGCATTTATTATTTTATTATTTAATTTCAAAAACATTTAGTTGAGTATAGTTATTGCATTGCCCAGCTCTTTTATTCTAGTCTAGATTCTGAATGCTTATGTTATTTATTTATTTAACCTAGAATTATAAAAAGGAGATTTGTTCTCCCTTTCAGTATGTTTGCACTTAGCATGAAATTAGTCACATGACTGTCTTTTCTGCACTTTCGCATAAGAATCAACAACTAAATCCATCATAACACAATTGAAATAGTTATATTTGTGTTGGTGAGTTATGTAATAGAATATTCACACCTACTACAGATCACTTTAAGATAGTTTCTCTTTGTTTCGCCTCATGAACTGTAAGTGACATGGCCCAGTTTCCGAAGACCAATTCTGTTAATACTGCAAAAATGATTTCACTAACAGTTATGCTTTCTGGGGATCTTTTCGTAGGAAACTGTATTGCAAAGTCTGAAAGTTTGAAAAACAAATTCTTTTGTAACCTTAGCCTCTAGGACAGTTATCTATCTAATAATTCTAAAATCATAACATAATATGTTTCTAGTTTTACCAACACAAATATCGGAAAACAATTTTAGATTGTCAAGTAAGAACAAATTTAATGGGATTAACATCTAGGGCATTAGATCATTTATTTGTAATTCACAGAGGTTTGATCTCATCATTTCTCAAAAACCTTGAAGACAATAAATGCTATAAAAGAATGAAGTAAGCTTAAAAACCATAATAACAACAAAATAGTACTTAAAATTCATACCAAATATGTTCTAGAGGTTCATTGTAAGTTATCTCTAATGAAGCCAAAATTTTGATTAAATACTTCAAATTCCATATTCAGTTCCATATGCTATAAGATTATGAATGCATGGATAACTTTTCCTCTAAATACATAAGGCTTCCTAATCATTCATAGCTATCATCTTAAGTTAAGATTTATGTCACCTGCATGATGCAAAGACGGCCATATCGAGCTAGGTCAACACCCTCACAATCAAAACCAATGACCAATTCGTTTAGAGGAGACGGTACAAGAAATGTACATGGAAGTTGTGATGCCTCTGTGACAATATATATAGGCACAGGTGCCAAATGACCTTCTGATTCTCCCATATTAGGCTCTGCAATTACAGTTCATGTCATGTAAGTGCCATTAACAGTTCCGTGTAAAATAATCTTCCTAAAAAAATTATCAATACCAAAAAATGGTAGATCTAACATGAAGATCCTCTCCGCATTCAAACCAACAAATTTAAAAGCAAAATAAAAAACAATGCAAACAGAAGAAAATATGTATGGCATATGATAATCCTAAATAACACATTAAACAAGAAGCAAATAAAACAAACATAATATAAAATAACCCAATAAAGATAGAAGTACCACAACTATCAAAAACATGTAAAACAAACAGAACACAAAATTCACCAATAATAAGTAGCACTACCACAACTAACTGCAAATTAGACCTATCAAAAGAAATGATGATGCTGATACGAATATTTCTACATGTAGCTTACAAGACATCTTTAAAAAGAACTAGACACTCATAAAAAGATTATGAAGTCATACAAAAAACACAACAAAATGGAATGTTAGGTTTGCACATCATTATTAAATATGGGATTTAAAAAAACGCCACTGAACAGGGAAGTATCTTATAAATTGTTTCTATAAACACACAATTGAATTGTGTAAGAACTCGTCTCCTTCCTACTTCTAAAGCTCAGCTTAGGGTTTGTGTTTTCTTTGTATATTTGCCCTTTTTGTGTATTTTTTAAATAATATAATTGCTAGGCAAGAAATAAAATACAGGAAATGAAATATAAAACCCTCTGCAGCAAATAGATGATCTTTATTGATTCACTTTAAAAGCTTTCACATTAGGGCATACCCAAAATACAATCTTCTGATGTTAAAAAGATGCTGAAATCCTTATTCTGAAATTCTGTTGTAAATCTAATGAAGCACAAACTTGACCTCTGGATGAAGCCAACAATTAAGCACCTTCAGCTGATATTTCACAACCTCAGCATGCTGTTGCAATGAAGCAGCTACACTCTCCAATGCCGATACGCTGGCAGAAACCCTAGGGCTCCCTTCCCCAAACGCCAAAGAGAAATCTTCAAACAAATATCAAATCCTGGATGATGAGAATGAGCTCTTAAGTCCCTTTTTATTCTTTTCTTATGAGAGCTCAAACACTTTCCTGGCCAATGTGGGATAAAAGATATATTCCCACTTTAAAATTCACTTAATGCACTTTATGATATTAAAGTGACTTTATTATTATAAAGTTACTTTATAACTTTATAATAACATTAAAATATTCAAATAAATCACTTAAGTCACTTAAACTTTAATATTTCTTGGAATACTTGTCTGATTGCTATGCCGTCTGAACCAGGAGTCGACTCTCCCTGTTCTCCATGTAATCAGATGCCCATCTAAAAATAGAAACCCTAAACAGTGACTTACTATAAATAGTATGTCAAACTTAGTCAACCGAAGGCTAAGCTTGAACCCCCACGAGGCGCTGAAGGATAGAAACCACTATTCACTGCCAAAAAGGGACCCTCTAACCAGACATATTAGCCTACGAGAGCCAGGAATAGGCTAAATCCACCGAACTCTGATGCTCACGAAAATGGGGACATTACAGTCCGCCCTCCCTGAAATTGTTTGTCCCCAAGCAATCTCTGCTGCAAAGAAACCCAACTCCTTGGAAGGCCCAAAAGAAGAACTGTGAAGTGTCCCATACATCTCTAATTGTCTCTTGTAGCATCAACAGAAACACAAATGCCCAAGCTATCCCTGGATCCCAAACCCAGAATAGAGGCCTGCTAAGAAGAACATCTTCAGACTTCTGCTACCCAATACTGATCCCAACTTCACCCTACCAGGAGTGGTGAAGCAACCCAATGAGACCCATCCAATACTCAATGCCAAGCCTGTCACCACCGGGATCCCAATACAATCTGAACTCACATCCATCTGTCATGTGGAAATAAAAGCATATAGAAGCATCTGTTGTACCAAATCTCTCTCTGTCCTCAGTTAAACCCCCATGGATGTGATAACTCGCCAAGCCATCATGCCAACTAACACCATAGTCACTCTGTAATATAGAAGTAGCAAGCCCTGTCAAATACATGACTGCATGATGGATAACTGACTATTGTTCCTACAAGCAATTCTCCAGAATCAACTGAATCAAGAACTTACAGCCGCTAACCCCGTCTTCTGAAGATGGCCAACTCCCATCCCGCAATGGATGGTATAACCCCGAAACCAATCCACATCGATGCATCATCAAGTCCTCCGCGTGTGGATCAAAAGAAAAATGATGAGCACTCCTCATTGTGTAGTTGCGATAAAATGCCCCAACCTCAGTTAATGGCTCATCATTAGCAATATTAGAATCAAGCAGCTGATCACTCTGATTCTGAGACACAACAAGCTAGCATCCAAAATCAGCTGCATAGGATGATGTATTAGATTTGCTTCCAGGAGAGGGAAACAAATCAACATGAGAGCAATACTCCCAACCAAATGAGACTCTGCAAGTCCCCTATGGAGATGATGGAGTAGCATCGTGTACTAACACACAACTCTCTGGAGAATCCACCACAGCCACACAAGAGCTATCAGCTATCAAACCTGCACCATCTATCATAGTACTGACCACAAGAGAGCCTGATGTAACATGTGGTTTTCTGCTGCTCTCAGTCAAAGTACTCAGCTCAACTAAGTCAACTACCCTTGTATCCAAGATGGATGTTACCACATCGTCACTACAACCCGTGGATGTCAAATCATGACCAATTGCCACTGTAGGAAACTGTACTATAACTACAGCTGGTGGAGATTGTGCCAAACTGAACTCCACGGTAAGCTCCTCCAACTATGACTGTGACTCCTGAAGGGCCAACTGGGCACTCTGCAATGAGTCCATAGTCATCTCGAGTTCATGAGTGAGCTCATCAACTTCCTCCTCCTTCCCCTTCAGTGCATCATAAAAAATACAATCCCACTCAAGAAGAAAGTCCCTATCAGCAAGTAGCTGCAAGTAATTGTGTTTCATCATTCCAATAGCTTCTCAGAGTGTATGGAACTCTGCAAGGGAAAGACTACTAACACCGTGCTCATCTGACATAGGAGTATTCCAACCATAGGTTGCCAACATCTATCGACCAACATCAAAATGCTCCAAAGCTGTAACAATCATATCATCACTAATCTTCAACTGCCCCGCTAGATGATGATACCCCTGTGACTCATAATTTCCACCCAAATCCACACTATAGTAAGAAGGTGAATCCTCATCGCTCACCTCATGATCAGCAGCATCATGTGTACTATCATCAATGCACACATCAACAACTAAGGTACTGTTGCTATTTGCCCCAAAGGATGGCTCAAATGATAAGGTAGAAGTTGCTAATATGACAATATCTTCACACACTTCCACTTCCAATGTAACTGTAGCACCATCCAACTCACGATCCTGGGATTCTATGCCAGCACATGAATCTTCAAACTTGTTCTCTAAGGTCTGATCTGGAAAATCAGACTCACCACGACACGAATCCACATCAAATACTGCACCATTAGTACCGAAATCTTAAGTACCTTCTTCTGACAACTCAACAGAATCATTTTGCACATGTGCAATCACTGTTGTCTCATGTTGTAGCAAAGTTTTATCACTATTGTCATGAAAATCAAAATTGTTAGCAATGCTGATCACAACTTCTGGAATGTTGTGAATATCATTTTGTGGCTCCACCATACTATTTTCTTGATGTAAAATTTCCTTATCAACCACCACTTCATTTTCAACCCCATCTCCATCTGTAGGTTGAAGATTATGATCAGCTAACTTATCACATTTTAAACTAAACTCATCATAGAGACTTCTGGATACTTCACCTGTAGAGACCTCATGTTTTGACTCAAATTCTTCATGATTACTTTGTTGGTCGGATTTTTTAGGTTCTGAATCCTCATAGTGTGCCCACATTATTCTATTCACCTTGCCCTTTGCTCTCAAAAGGAAATCATGGTTTTCATCGTAAGGCCCTTTGCAATAGAAACACAATTTCTTTTTGTTTTGTGATGAACTTCGTCTTGAAATGGAATCTTCAGACTGCTGCAAGCTACGAGCTAATCTTTGTTGTGAAGGCATAGGTTTTCGCTGAATATTATTTAAGGTGCTCTCAACACTTAGCTGCTCACATTTCTTTGATTTGCTTCTTTGCTTGTTATAATCCATCCGATGCTCCACATATTGCTCTAAGTCTAAACGATCTTTGATCATATCTCGGAATGCTCAATACTCCTCATAAGCAATCATTACCTCATCAGCAAATTTAGAAGCCATGATTTTAAATTTTCTGATTTTGGAACTCCGGAATTTCGTCAAACAGTTGCTTGTGTCTTCTTTAAATTGTTGTTTGTTGTTTTTGAATTTCTCAATGCAATAAAAATGACTGCAAACTACAACTACATCAACATGTCATTTTGACAAACAATTTGTATGCCCTCACCAAACTCCATATTACTGCTATAATTGAAACTCTATCATTTACAATCCTATAATGTTGATCCCAATGCAAAAGCCGTTTACTCCTCAAGAGTGAATAATTATTATACAAACAGGACAATGACTCAGCAAATGTTGCTATGATAGCAACTTCAACAACAGCCCTAAATGCTTTATCTGGTAGAATGCAATTGGTGGAAATACATAGATTGTTGTATAAACAGTGACTCCCCAGTAATTGTAAATGCAAGATAATATAAATTAAGAACCTGCTCGATGATTGGTGTTGGAGCGACACCTCCTAGCAAGGTGACGAGTTCCTTCAAGTGTTGAATATTCTTAGCAATTATAGCGTTTTCTCCAATTTACACCTCTTAGAAATGACTCGACTCCCTTATTGCTTGAATGATATCGACCCGATTGGATACATTGCTTGACTTTACTCTGTCTCCTAAATTACCAGGCAGCTGGCGAATACTTCCCACATCCCTGACTTTAATCTTAATCGCATCCACTCTTCTTTTGTCATGACTTGCATAGCAGGGGTGACATCTCTTCTTATGTTTACTCCCACTAAACTCTAAATCGACCTCCTTCATTTATTAAATCTTTAACCTTGTCTTAGACTTCACGTCTGACTTCAAAAGAGATGTGAATACCTCTTTAACACATGCAAGCAACCATCCAAGTAACTCCCGACAAGAGACTTCTTTGTTTCGTCTGTATTCAGACTTGTCTTATCTAGCAATGAAGCTTGATTTCTAAAGAAAAAAAAAACCCTGTGATTTGAATATCAAAGCTCCTCAAAAAAGACTCACAATCGATATGTAACTTCAGGCTTGTCTTTTCTTCTCCAAAACTTAGCTTTACCCTCAATCGCTAACCAAGAAGAAGGCGCCAAAGCAGCTCCCGACTGATTAAATCAAGACATCTTTAGTGATGAAGTCGCATCTCTAAAAAGTCCATTGTTTGTCCTATCCCAAATGCATCTTATCTATAGAGCTTTTTATGATAAATAATGTGTGGCTTTGTCTTTAACGGCCTACTTCAGCAAATCAAATCTTTTCCTTGACGTCTTGGCTTGTGTGCTTCTTTCAAGTAGGACCTAAAAGGAGGAAATAAAGCTGTCTTTTTTTTTTTCTTTTTGTCCTTTCTGCTTACATTCAATTTCAAGCAAGCTCTCAAGCTGGCCCTGATTTTCTAACAAGCTCGACTTTCCTTTTGTCTGACTTTGTCTTTTTCTGAGTTTTGACGATTTTTCTTTCTTTATA
>VDFB02009777.1:0-16445 GCA_007258455.2 Sequoia sempervirens | reverse complement strand
TGGGTCAAAGATTTAGAAAGGTATTTGAAGGCTGCATTTCAGTACTATTCTATGTTCTAAAGATGGTTGTCCTTGCACCAAAAGATCGACCTGTTAATGTCTGATACAACCGCCAAAGTTAATGAATCCATGGAAAGCAGTGAAGCCATGTCATGAACTCGAGCGCTGTGTTGCACAACACAAGGAGACCAAGGGTGCACACCTTGCAACAACCCCCTCAAATGCAAGCGAGGGGTTCAAACTTGTGACCTAGGCTTTGATACCAATTGTTGCAAAGACAGTTGTTGTTGCACCAAAAAATTGACCTATTAATGTCCAATACAACTGCCAGAGTTAATGAATCCAAGGAAGATAGTTAAGTCATGTCACGAACCCGAGCGCTACACTACACAACACAAGGAGACCAAGGGCACACACCTTGCAACATTTTGATTGATTTGGGAGTTTGGACTCATTTTAGGCCTGAAGGTTGTATTTAGGAATGCATTGATCTGGATTGGAGTAGAGGAATGACTGAGCTTTGTAAATACCTTTTGTTAAGAGAACCGTATCTCTTGTATTTTTCATCTGTCTTTAAATTTTATCTTTCTATTGTGTTTTGAGAAGAACATATAATTCAGCTGTAATACTTTTATAATTCTTTTATTTAAAATTTAAAATTTAGGCACTATATCATATCTGATTCAAAATATTAATAACATTTAAAAATTATTTACACAATCAAATTTAAAAACTTCAAATAATATTATAAACTTTCATAAAAAAAAATTCTAACTAAAACGTAGATGGACAGCTGCAACAACTGAAAAGTAATTATACATAAAAAAAAATGCAGGTAGACAGCTACCGCCACTAAATGGCATTGTAAGATTTCTTCGTTACCTTAATGACTAGGCTTTCCCATGGCTGGAATTTTCTCTGTGCTTTCAAATCTCACTACAAGCTAAGAAACACGTCATAGCTATTTACTAAGTTTTAAATTACTGATAAAGCTATTCTTGGTCGCAAGTTTCACCAAAACATATAATAAAGAGAGAAGATTTATATAGTTACGTAGTCTGTTGACCCGTTAAATCCTGCCCTCAAAACAATTTTCTGGATATGTCACAATTATGAAACATAAAATATTTTCTAATAATTTGCTTAATTTTCCTTGTATCGGTAGATTTGATGTATTGTTGTGATTCCTTTTAGTCAGTGATCTCTTTCTGATGAAGAATTCTTAGTGTGATTTAAAACTCTGACTGAAAAATATACACAGTCAAACTCATGCTGGTTTTTCTGATGAAGAATTCTTATGTTTTGGTCCAGTTAGCGTTGGGAATTCACTTGAATATTCTTTGTGGCTTGTTATCCACAGAGGTTCTGCCATTTGACCTATTTTCACTAGCTGATCCATGGCTGCTAATGCAAATTCTGCAACTTTAGATGTTTCACTAGCTGATCATTCATCGCTCGCTTCTTGATTCATTGATAGAAGGAAATGAAGCTGAATGCAATCCACCCAAATCATTTGAATCCCCTGCAAGATCTAGAGAAGGATTGGGCATGGATATCAGGGGAGGGCTGGACATACCGTACATCTTCCCCATGAAAGCGCAATGCCTAGCCAGCTGCCAAGAAAACTGATAATAATATTTTAGTGTTTTTCAAGCTTTCTTCTGAAAAACATGCGATAGAAACTCTTCCATTGGCGTTTTGGATGACGTCATGTGATCTATCATCAGGTCAAAAATCTATATTTCATTAGAGTATAATTTACTGCATACTTAATTTATGCAAGTACCAACGCGAAGCATGTTAAAGTATATCTATTTATACGTGTGTGTGTTTGATCCAAAAGCAAATCTAGGTGAACAAAGCCATGGTTAATTAATAGAAAAGAAACCCCTCTTTAGTTGTAGTGAAATAGACAATAGAGAGACATTCTTGCATTGTAGTAGCTTAGCCAAAAGACTTCTAGTAAGAATATTCTTGACTCTGAAGAAAAAATTTCTTGTTCATAAAGAGTCACATTCTTGAAAAGACTTTCCATAAAATGATTTATGAATCTAAATAACATGTTCTAGTTTACAAAAAATCATAATTGATATGTTTGTGGAAAGTAGCAACTTAAAAGAATAATACTTTAACAAGAATCATATTACTATAACTTTGATTAGGCCATCATTTACTCAAATCCCTTATGTTTTCTTTTAACCAAATCTCTACAAGATTATGATCTTATGGAGAAAATATTTTCCCAATACATCATTAGTGTAGAAATATCTTTACAATAGAACATTGTTTGTTCAATTCTTCCACAATTTAAAACAAAAATTACTTGGAAATAAAGGCACTACTTAACTAAAGAGAAATTTAAAATTAAGGAATAGGTTCCTCAATTGTTCTTGTGAACATATGCATAATACATCTAATATACTTTAGAAGGTAAATTCTATGATCATGAATTATTATAGTTTTTTATAAGTACTCTATTATGGTAGACTAAGTGTTTGAAAAGGATTATAACATGGTTCATTTGTTGCAGCAAACCTTCTAGAGGATATAATAACAAGAAATTGGAAGATTATGCAATGCAACGTGGATGAAATGCTAAGGACTCACAATTAGCTCTTTCACATCATAATCTTTATAAATTCTATAATGATCCACCTTAGTGAAAAAAATCTTGTCCCTATATATGATGATTTCATGTTACGAGGCTTCACTATTCTAATACTTGAAATGTTCATACTCTTTGTATTGCTCATTTTCATCAAGAAGACTTCCCATTTTAGCATATTGCTCATATGTAATGTATTAGTCTTCTTCTACTTGTTTGGTTTTCATTAACTCCTTCAAAATCAAAGAATGATAGTCATGCGACAATTAGTATGAAGTTTCCATTTTGAAAGAACTATGCATATGAAACCAATTTTTGGTCATTCAATGGTAGTGTAGTGTTTTCTATGTTGAGGTGAAATATTCAATATCTAAAATATAAAGAATATGTTTTGAAATTATTTAACTAGAGTGAATCATGTAATTTGTTGTATGCTTCTTGATGGTCTTGATAGTCTTGATGACCAACACATAAATGTGTTTGGTAAATATGATTGTTCTTATATTCTAGGTGATTTAAGAAAATGAAATCATAATTAATATAGCATTAAGTTGGAAATGGATTCTATTCATTTTTTTTCAAAGGCTTTAACCATTGATAAATCCATCTCCCAAGAACATTGGATTCCAAGAAAATTTGCAGCATAACAATGAGCTTTAGATTTTCATGAAAGCAACTGTTACCCATTGTATCTAATACCCATTGTTACCTAATACCATACTAATAGTATCAAATAATCTATTCTTCTATAGCATCTTGTAGAAACCACAATCAAGCCTAGATTTTTTTCCAAATTATAAATAAGAAACCTCAAATCACAAATAAGGAAATTAAAAGTGTATTACTATTAGTAGAAATATGCTTTGATGAAATTTTGATCTTGCATTAGAGAAGCACAATCAATATTATAATTGTAAACTTTTGGGAAAATTATGATTAGTCTACTTCTAATACTAATCCTAATATCTCTTCTTTATTTTCATACAAATTTATCTATTCTAAAATCAACTTTGAGAATACCCACACTTAATGATTGCATAATTCCATGCTTATTTTCATCATGCCAACCCTTATTCAACATTATTGATCAAACTTGTTTCTCCACCAACATCACTAATGCAATCCCTATTTGTAATATTGTTACACGTACTTTGCCAATCTATATTGGAAATGATTGTCTTCTTCACCTATTCAAGAATCTTACTTTTACAACATCATCTAATATTTCCAATAATTTTTCATCAAACCTATTGAGATCCTGAATAAAATATTCTATTACAAGGAGTAATTATGTAGTTATAGTTTGATTGGATTAAATTATCTACAACTTCCTTCCCTTGTCAAATCCTAGTAACAATAACAAGAGAAATAGAAATAACATTGGTCATGATATTAGCCTTCCATATATAGGTTCTAGTATTATTTCCATGTGTGTTGTACTAGCATTGTTACATTTAATTTTTCAAATCCTAATATAGAAAAGCTGATAGATGTAAATCATCAATGCCTATACTTGAACCAAATCACTGGTATGAACTTGAAAGCTTATTTATTTTTTAATGTTCCAAATCATAGAAGTTGATTATAATAATGCTATCAAATATTTTATTGTGTTAGTTAATATCCAAATTTAAATAATATTTGACATAATTAATTATTTTAGTGATAGAAAACCTGTTGGATTATATTCAATCCTCAAATTCTATAATAGGAAAGGTCAGTTGAAAAAGGCTTTCAAATAATTTGTTAAGTGCACATCAGATTGATAGTTTTGATAAGTATCTGAGGGAAAGATTAGTTTATTTATCTGCAAAGCCAGATAAAATCATATGGGCAACATCTAAGTCAGGTTCATATACAGTGAAGGAAGGTTATGCAATTTTAGCACGGTCAAAAAAATTTGAGCAGCCTCAGCGGGCATACACTTTTTGTTGGAATAATAAAGTACTTCCAAAAGCTAGAAGTTTTCTATGGCTTGCTTTACATAAAAGAATACTAACAAGTGAGATTATTCAAATTGAAGGTTGCTGACTTATTTAAGTGCCCATTGTGTGAAGAGGAATTAGAAACAGTAGATCATCTGTTTCTCCAATGTTCCTTTGCTACTCAATGTTTGAGCTTTATTCAGAATAAAATGCAACTTTATCTCCCATTACCAAATACGCTTTGGGACCTTTTTCAGAGTTGGCCACTTTTATATCAATCTTCTTTTTTTGCATGTATTTGGTATATTGTTCCAGTGATTGTGGTATGGAATATATGGTGGGAAAGAAACATGAGAATATTCAGGAAACTAAAATCTCCAATAGAGGTAATTCTTCTGAAAATAGAGAAAGCCATATCTGAAGGGGTTAACTCATGTGTACAAAAGGAGAAAAGTATTAGTTCACTATTTACAAGCTAGGATAGTACTATTTTGAAATTTTGGAAGGGTATTAGGTTGCCTTTTGATGGAAGTGTTATTCAAAATGGTGTTAAGAAGGTGGATAGATCACTGGTTAAATGGAAACCACATGCTAAAGATTGTGTTAAATTAAACTTTGATGGTGCATCAAAGGGTAATGCAGGCCATTCAAGAGCGGGAGTTTGTATCAGGAATGCATCAGGGGCATTACTGTTTGCTTGCTCTTTTTATCTTCAGCAAGGAATGAATAATAGTGCAAAAGCACAAGCTTTGAATTTGGGATTGGAAATGGCAATCCAACTAGGCTATTCAAATTTGCATATTAAAGGAGATTCATTGCTATTAATTAACGCATTAAGGGAAAGGAGAATTCATAATTGGAATTTAACGTACATAATGTAGAGAGCCCGGGCTATGATTAACAAATTGCAAATTGCAATAATATCGCACACATATAGAGAAGGCAATAAGGTAGCAGATTACTTAACTAGGATAGGAAGTGATAACATTCAAATTAAATATAATAATCTCAATGATTTATATGATTATCCTATGTTGATTGAGTTGTTACAGGTAGATGCAAGAGGGTTAGATTAACTTTAAATAGATTGACGTATAATGTGATGATAAATTGGATATCTTACATTGCTTTATTATCATATTTTAAAGTTGGACTAATGCTTGGGTGAATTGGAAGTATAGGAATCACAGGGATTATGAATGATTTCATAGGAAAGTGCTCATAGTATCATTGGTGTAGGTGCATTGACGTAGAGTCTCACAAGGATGAGGCTTTAACATGGCAATAATGCATAAGGAAAAAATAAATACCTGCAGGGAAGGCACATGTGTAATATCCGGAGATCTTAAATTGCATCATTAATAGTTATTTGTTGTGGTTTAAAAGCATTACTTTTGTCTTGTCGACTTTTCTTATATGATATTTGATGAGGCTTCAAGTACTACTTCTATCTTGTCGACCTTGCTTACAACATTTCGCAAAGTTGATAATTTCAGATTTTCATTGTTTTTGAAACACAATGATTATATGCTTGGGTTAATTTGGTATCCAAGTACTATTGATATCTGTGTTTGGAGGGTGAATAGTTCAATGCCAAAATTAGTAAAAGGCATGGGAAAGTAATTTGAAGCTTAGCCAAGTTCTAAGCTCGGTTAGAGTAATCTGGATGTGATGTGGGAAATAAGTGCTTGTTTTCTTTTCCGAGGCACTTTGGAAAAGATGGCAAGAAATATGTTGTAGTTGGCATTAAAACCCATAAAATGTTTCATTTGTTAATTGGCATAAGACTCTTTTGTTATGCTTGGTTATTTTGCAGAATTTACAAGTTGTTTTGCAGGGAAATGGAGCTGAGAGAATTCTTTGTTAGAAATTAGAGGGAATCACATGGATTATGTATGTGTTTGTAGGAAAGTGCTCATAGTATCATTGGGTACATAGTATATTTCTTTAGCATTTACTTTTGGAAAATTTGGTGACAGTTCAAACGTGTCTTGGCTTGGGTTTAAGTATTTGTTGATTGAAGTGTTGTGGGTACTTATCTTGGCACATGGGAATTTGCACGAATCTTCTGTTTCAAATTATATTGTAGAGTATAGTTAAATTTAAAGGTTTTATATCCTTTCCTTACCGTGCTATTGTGCTAACTGTAAGTGCAAGTGCATTGACGTAGAGTCTCATAGGGATGAGGCTTTAACATGGCAATAATGCATAAGGAAGAAATAAATACCTGTAGGGAAGGCACATGTGTAATATCTAGAGATCTTAAATTGCAGCATTAATAGTTATTTGTTAATTGGCATAAGACTCTTTTGTTATGCTTGGTTATTTTGCAGAATTTGCAAGCTATTTTGTAGGGAATTGGAGCTGAGAGAATTCTTTGTTAGAAATTACAGAGTGATAGTTCAATTGTATGTAATTGAATATCAAATTTTGATATTGGGTTTTAGGGTGGGAAAAGGGTGGTTTATGGCAGATAAGGGAGATATCAAGAGATATCAAATTTTGTAAAAGGGTGGGTATGCAAAATCAGAAAAGTCTTGTAGGATAGGTAGTAGGATGTTAAATTTTGTAAATTCTCGAGTTATAACCAGAGGTTTTCTTCCCCTGGTTCTTTCTTGCCGGTATGCTCGCCTAAACCAGGGATATGTAAAATATTATATATATAATATAAACATAGTAGCTTGCCACTTTTGTATAAAAAATAAATAAATTTAGTGATAGATAATTTTAGAGAATCCAACACCTTAAATAATTTTGAGTTTCAATTGTACAATGGTTTACAAAAAACCCTATAATGGGTATTAATTTCATAAAAAAGTTTGAAGAAAAAGTCATTCACCTTATTGCTATTTAGTTAAAAAAATTGTTGTTTCCATGGCCTTTTACTTGTAGGTTAAAGGTTGAGGGTTGATTTTCCAAGCATAAAATAAAAGAAAAATCATGGATTTCAATTTTATTTTTTTATGAAAGTGTATCATTTTAAAATGCCTACCCATTCTAAAAAGGAATTGATATGTGGTATAAATACAAATGAGTACCCATTTCATTTTAAAATGCATACCCATTTTTAAAAAGATGCCCATTTCTATTTAAAATAGATATCAATTTTAAAAATCAGAATAGGTACCCATTTCATATGGGTATAATTTTAGATTCAGGAGCTTGATCCTAGACGATTACACTTTTTACAAAATGGGTACTCATTTTCGTTGTGATTTTTTTCAAGCTTGATACTTCCACTAAAAGTGGTTCCATTACATTATCACATTGAAACATATTTATTCTTTATTTTATTTTCATCTAGGATACACCATACAAATTTTGCAAGATACAAATGAATCAATATCGAATTGGTTATCTAGCATATATTGTTGAAGAATGCCAAGATGCGAAAACATGAAACAACTTCCATAAGTGAAACAAAATAAGCACAATATTATGTCTATCAATATAAAATGAAGAGTATTTGATACAATGATCAAACCTTGCATATATAGGTAAGGATGAGGAGGTAGGAAGATAGAACTAAACTACTAATACCTCTTTATAGGTGGGACACTTGTAGGCTTACTTGACAAGTGTGTGAGCAAGTGTCAATAGATGTATTCACACTTCAAATTTTGATGTTCCGTTTGCAAATTATAGCAAAACGAAAAAAATTGTCCCTTTACAAGCATTTATAAATCATGATAAGTTGATTTAACCGCTATGAGTTTTCAAAAGAAAAATGCCTATCAAATGCCACAATAAATGTTAGACTGACATGTAAAAAAAACCAAATGATCGCAGAAGAAGATGCGACCCAGTCAAAGGACGTGGTCAGAGCCGGTGAGAAGTATAAGGAGGTGTCTAACTGGATCAAAGTGCGAAATGTTGAAATCTCGGTGCCAAGTAGATAAGCCAGCAACAAACTGCAATTGCTTGTGGAACTGCGAGTAGTCTGAACGGCCACACCACTGTCAGAGGTCAAATCTGCAACACCTCTAAGATGAGGCAAGCCATGTGTGAGGAATAGAGAGAATAAGGAGCTGAACAAACTCTTGAGTCCCTTGGTTGGACGCCTCTAGAAGTCGTGACAGGGATTTGTGGATGCTTAAAATCAGCAAAAAAAGCCAGGTCGATGAGCTTGCTACTCCTTAACAGATTTGCTCTCTTACCTGTTCTATGCAAAACGTGGAGAACAAAAGCGTCCTTTATACCCACGCAGATCTAAGATTTCAACGCCTTCCACCACAAAGATCTCTGCGCCAAACAATCTTCAATCGCGCTACTTTAGTAAATACCTCAGCTACTGTTGGCATGTAATTTCTCCCACAGTCAATGTAAAGTTCTAGAATGTTATAGATAAGGATAAGGATAAGGATAAGGATTGAGATAAGATAATGTAGAAAATATTAAATGATTGTTATGTCGGCCTAAGTTCTAGAATGTACTAAGACCTCTATAAATAGAGGCAGTTGTAAGCTTTTTTATTCAGGCAATACAATTAAAGTTTTATATATTCTTTGCCTCAATTTGTGTTTATATTTATTTACTTCTGCCTACCTCCTTCAATGGTATCAGAGCCTATGGTAGACAATCCTGGAGATGTCGTGAGCAGAAGGCTGCTAAAGAAGCCAGGTTAAAAGAGAATAGGTCTTTCAAGATTCCGTATGAAAGGAATGTAGCAGATCGCTGGTCGAAGGAGCCGATTGAATGTTTATCGCAGTCTTTTATATTGCTGAAAAGATCATCGCAGCCAGAAAAGAGGTTACATTATTGTTTGACCAGGAGTCGCCGTGTTTGTTTATGCAGATGTGTAACAGTGCCAAAGAAATCTGAAGTTAAGTCAATGTTCAAGTTTGCTTGAGATCGCAGGTCCAAATAGATCGTTTAAGTTGCTAGTTTGCCCAATCAAATTCCTGAGTGCATCCGCCCATATAAGGAAATCACAGTTTTCTTGTAAAGTGAAGATTGCTGTTTTGCAGATTTATATACAGGGTAATAATGACGTTGATTTCACAATATAAAGGAAGGAAATTGCAGTGACTGCATGTGTTTGCCGAAGGTTAAAAGAGGAGACTGAAGCAGTAGTCTTGAAGCTGTTGAAGAAGATTTGCAGATTGTTGGAGATTTATCTATGGCCGCAGCCAGTCTCAAAAGAAGTCTGTTTTTTTAAGGAAGCCATGAAGGAGTTCTGATCTCTGTTTGTGCACAAGAAATGCACCACAGTATCTAAAGGAGCCAGGTGCAAGTATAAAGTCCAAGAAGTTCGCAGTTATGAAAGTTGCTGTTGTTAAGTTTTGGCAGTATTTTGATTAGCAAGGAAAGTGTTTTGAGGCAGATTGTTGGAGATTATCAGAGATTGTTGTCAGAAGATCCAAACCGCTTGAAGCAAGGTTGATGAAGCAAGGAAGAGCCAGGTGAATTTGAGGAGGAAATCCTATCACCATTTGTGACAGATGTCAAGAGTCTATTAGGATCCCCGAGCACCCGCAGAGTGACTCAATGGGAGGTGTTGATAAAACAAGTGAATCACACCTGAATCGACGATGGACTGGTAACCAAGTGTGCTAGAGCTCATGGGTAGAGCATCCCAACAGCATCATGGGATTTCCTAGGTTCGATCGCTAGATTTAAAAAATTTTAGATGCCGCAGCATCGGTGAAAGAGATTGAGAATGTAATGAGAATTCGTGGTAGAAATTAGGGGGGAGTGTTGGCATGTAATTTCTCCCACACTGTCATATTAAATGTAAAGTTCTAGAATATTATAGATAAGAATAAGGATAAGGATTGAGATAAGATAATGTAGAAAATATTAAATGATTGTTATGTCGGCCTAAGTTCTAGAATGTACTAAGACCTCTATAAATAGAGGCAGTTATAAGCTTTTTTATTCAGACAATACAATTAAAGTTTTATAATTCTTTGCCTCAATTTGTGTTTATATTTATTTACCTCTGCCCACCTCCTTCAGCTACACCGATGCAATATCTAATTTATGTCTGCAAACTGAGGTAAATCTACATAACCGTGATGGCGGACAGAGCCTCCAGCGTGGATATTGGAAAAGCAGGTCGATTGAAATTGAAGCCGACTATGTTGAGGAATGAAAGTGAAGGGCGACGCTGTCTTTAACAAGGCATTGAGCGGCCGATGAGTAGTTGCGTGGAGGTTTCACGTTGGTTCTGAAGAGTGGTAGGCGCTTGCTGATGGGAGGCCGCAAGAAGCTGATAAAGGTTGGTCTTATCATGTGCTATCTTGCCATAACACCAACGAAACCTTTACCAAGTCGTACTATCTTTGGTGTAGAACAATCGAAAAATAAATCTCCTTTGAGTTATCTGTCACGTCCAGGAGAGTGGAGTCCGGCCGTGAAGTAAGGTGTGTGGCATAAGTCTTTTCTTCACTGGCAGACCGATGGATTGCTCAAAAATAAATGGGGCCACTGATTCTGAGTGAAGAGGTTGTTGATCCCACAACAACAATGAAAGTAAATGTTGTCTCTGCTGTGACCTGCAAATCCCAATGACTGGTAACCAGGCTGAAATGCCCACAATGCATGCAATAAGTCAAATTGGCCAAATTTCCTGCAAGATTACAAAGAGACCAAAATGGCCAAAATTTTGAAATAAACAAATTTTCTACTCGAAGGAGGAGTTTGGCAGAGGGCAGATTGACCCTTCGTTATTTTTTTCTTTTCGATTTTTTACTTTTCTCGGTAACATAAACAGTGATCAAATAAATTGAAAAATAAAAAATTTATAAAAAATGATGAAACGAATGGTATTTTTTTGTTTCTTGAGCCTTCTAGATGTGATGGCACTAACTGTTTGGCTCTATGACACTTTGTTGATAGGGCTAAGTGCAGAAATCACCTTAATGCAGGAAGAAGCATGCTTTCATGGCTCTGATACCATGTTGGAGAATGCCAAGATACAAAAACATGAAACAACTTCCACAAGTGAAATGAAATAAGCACAATAGTATGTCTATCAATATAAATTGAAGCTTGTATTTGATATAATGATCAAGTCTTGCATATATAGGCAAGGATGAGGAGGTAGGAAGATAGGACTAAACTACTGGCTACCCCTCTATAGGTGGGACACTTGTGAGTTCACTTGACAAGTGGGTGAACAAGTGACAATAGGTGTTTCAAGTCATGAGGACACATGTCTTAATACTATGAAGTGAGACAAAAAGCAAAAGAAGCCTAAGTAAACATAAGCTAGGTGTGAATAGGTCAATTCTAGATAGGTAATTAGTTAACTAGGTAGATAAAGACACTATTTACACTAACATATATTAGCAACTTCCTTACAATGTTTCCCCTTGTATAGAGGAACCAAGCCTTCCCTCTCAACATAAGAAAAAAATGGCTGAGAAAATACAAAAACATGACCTGATATTGGTGCGAAATATTTTGAAAACTATGTAAACTAGTTTAACTTTCAATATCAATCAAAAGTGTGGATGTGCCAAATATTTGACATTTGAGACCTTAAATAGAAATTAAAGTTTTAAATGCATGACCAAATGATCTATACAAAAAAAATCATGACATTTTGATTGCTAAATACATTTGGAAGGTCGCGATTAGACTGAAAATGCACATTGAAAGGGATACATTAAATTCTCAACTCACTATGTGGTTCATGAAATTTTTAAAGATACATCAACTTGATATTAATTTCTTTGTTTCTATAGGATAATAGATTTCATGTAATCTCTAGTCTAGGTTTGGTGTGAGGGTTAAGGTGCTTTATTTCATGCAATCCTTTATAGTTCTACATGCAAACTATGATAAAATAAAGCTATTGGGTCCACTTTAAGTGGAAGTGTTGGGATTGAAAAAATCTTGATAGGAGTTGGTACCCATTTAGGATTGGGGCCTTGAGCCTAAACATGCACTCACTTCGAATATGAGCTTATTATGCTTTAGGGTCATGTGACTAAATTGGTACACATTATGAACATGTACCAATTTTATAACAAATTCCTATTTCACTAAACTATTTCATTTTATTTTAAATCTTTGTGAGATCATTCTCTCTCTTACAAGCATGGTGATTGTAGCAGTCAATGACAACTCAAAAATGGGTACTTGCCCCTATGAGTCCTACCCACTAGCTTTTTATGCCCCCTCCCTATGCAGTAAGGCCCTCTCCACCTCCAAGTAGGTTTATTTGTTTTTTATAATGTACTTTTTCAATATTTAAGGTTTATAGTTTTAAGTTTCTTCCATAAAAACTAAATATTAAACTCTAGTTCATAAACCCTAAATATATATATTCACTTTAAAAATAATTTACTTACAAATTTTACCATTTTTTTACATTTAAATTTATAATGCAGTTGGATGAATTTGGTGTCTAGGGTTTAATTTAGGGTTTAATCTCAATGATAAAATATAAACCCTACACCCCAATATATAAAACTTAATTTTTAACACTAAAAAGTTTAGGAAAATCCTAAACCTAAAACATGCATTAAAAAATGATAGCCTACCTTAAAAAGTTATAGCTTGTATTCATAGAGGGAGGAGAAATTCCATAGGTGGATATCCATTTGAATTTGCACAATTAGATAAACTATACTTTGATAATACACAAATAAATTTCATGTAACATTGAGTGGATAATGTGTAACTTTTGTATACTTACATGTGTATGAAAATATGCTCTACATTTTTCTCCCACTAATAAAGTATGGAGACATATAATGTGCATTAATAAACTATACCTTTCCTCCCAAGTAAAAAAGATCAATTGAAAATCCTAGAAGAATGTGATCATAATATAGATAAGAAAGCAAGTGATAAATTTATAGAAAATATTAAAACCAATAATATTAATAAAATTTGGCGGAATGGATCTATGCAAATGAAATGAAAATATATGCTTAAAATTAATGCCTCTTGTGGGAATATCCTAGACTATACCTTTTCATCATAGCTAGTGCATCAACCCAAAAATGGCTTTTCATTTTAGTTGCATATAATAATTCTCTTCACATAAGGATATCTTATCTTTCCTTTTTCCCTTTCCATCCAACCCAAAATATGTGCCTCCCCAAATTCCTAATAGTGATGATTACTTTTAACATGAGGATGCTTTAGCTTAAGCCAAATCTACTAACCAATTTAGAATATTTTTTGTCACATCTCACTCTTCCAAACCCACCTTATTATTGACACATCATTTCTTTTGAAACCTTTCCTAGCCTATAATCCTTGCGATACCTCTTGAACAAGCATCTTAAGGCATTCAATATTAGTATCAATCATTTCTCATGCATGTAGGCCCTTCTCTAGCCCACTTATCATCTCATTACCACTCTCACCAAGGCCATTCCTAATATTTTTAATATGACCACACCTAATCTCTATGCTCATTCCTTCCCATCCTACCCTCCTCTTCACCCCTACTATCTCTACAAATCCTTCTATTTGACCCTTAGCCTTCTCCCTCTTTCCTCTTATACCTATGTTCATCCCTCACATCCTCTTTCATTATGTTACCATACTAGCTCCATTTTTACCACCCTAGAAACCCCTTCCATTCCCTTCATCATACCTTAGTTAAAGAAACATACCCTATCCTTTCTCTTCTACTCCCTTCCATTTACCCTAACTTGTAGTATTTTACTTCTCTCTTCCCATGTAAATCAATTACTTGATGGGGATAAAAAGTTGGATAGGGGTGTAAGAGTACCTTGGACTATAGGGACATTAGATTATTAATATTATGATCATGTAATTTTTACTAGGATGATGCATTATACTCTAATGGAAATGAAGATATTTGAACTGATCGATTTTGTTTGATGCATGATAGATAATAGATATTTGTCTTTATATTGATGATTTATTGTGTGATATATAGTTTATTCATTATGGTTGTACATGGTAATGTATATAATGCAAATTATGATGGGTTAATATATGGTTATGATAAGGATAATGTATATTTTATTTTACTATGGCATATGTCAATATGAGCTAGACTAATTTGTTCCTTTCTTATTGGTGCACTAATTTGAACGTCATGTGCAGAATATTGTTGTAAACATGATCATTTATCCCTCTTCCTCATATTAGTGGTCATGTGATGGCCAATTCATTTGGTGCACAATCCTAATCAAAACCATTCCTATATTTAACCTTTTCATCATATATAAGGATGTGTACTAGGTATAAAATTAAGTCATACGATGACCTTTCCCATTCAAAATTGATGAAATGTATATCCTATATATACACTCATTTACTTTAGATTTTTTTCTTAAATTAGGGTAATTCCATGATAGGTTAATAGATATAAATATTGGACATGATTTTTTTTCTTCATGTGCAAATTTTTGCGATAAACAAACGATTTGTTCATAAAGTTAATAATTGAAATTGTAAAATCATAAATCTTTGTTTATTTTTTATTTATATAAATGGATAATGTTTCTTGACATAGATAAACTTAACATGTTCATGTGTTTAAAATTTTGATTTATGTATAATTAATTATTGATTTTATTTTCTTTTAATTATAAATGTATTTCATTCAAATTACATTCCACTAGAATCAATACATTTAAGTATGAATTTATTTTAGAATAAGTTTTACAAAATATCCAACGCCCATCCAAGAATCCCCCACTTAAAGACCTCCAACTTGAAAAACTTAAGTCTCATTTAGCCCCCCACCAGAAAACCCCCAACCTAAAAACCATTGCTCTCAAAGGCCCCCCAAAATACCTCCAAACAAAACCCCCACCCCCCCTAATTGTTGAGGCTCACTTATGAGAAGCTACAAATGATAATATAACTATGCATCAAGAAAAAAATGATTTAATCCAAAATGTTCCCAACATGCCTCCCCATGTAGCATGGTTTGCATCTTCAATGCAAGCCATTATCGATTATGTTAGGTCAATTGATGGGGATATAGATAAATTATGTCTTTGAAGGGAGGAGAGGTGACGAATCTATGTAGAGCACTATCATATAGAGAGACCCTAGAATTGCATATCACTAAAAAAACTGGAAGGTTTTTCTCATGGCATGCCACAACATAGGATAGGGGTACAAGTTAATCTAGATCAACTTGTGTTTATTCCTCCCATTGTTTCTCCTTCTTCACCCACTATTCCTACAACCATTCAACAATAGGCAATTATTTCGACATTAGGAGAGTTGAGTATGCTCTCAAGAAATCTAACTTACAAAGCTCCTCGCATGGAAGCTAAAGTTAGTGGTAGAGAGCATGGAGGAGATGGTGGTGATCCTATGACATCAAACATATTGATGCCACCTTTATTTTATAATTACAAACAACCATATTATGGTCCTACTCTTGCATCCACCTCAACAACTAGAATTGAAGAGATAATTTTAGATTTATTATATGATCATCCTACATAGGTATGTATGTCTCATTTCAATTTGTTTCAATTGTAGGTCTATACAATTAAATATATATTTAATAATTAATTATATATTATGAACTACTTGGTGCAAATGAGTGGCTCTAAAACATCATCTCAATTAGATCAATTATAATTTACATCAATAATTGTACAAATCAAGACACCTTATGAGGTAGGCCAATAATATGACCCTAAAACTGCATGTATCTAGTGTTGGAGTTGATAGTGAGCCCCACAACTCCTAGAAATTACCTGCAACTACAATTCCTATCACAAATGAAAGATCAAAGAAACAGATTTTCCATGCAACCAAGAGAGAAATAATTAATCAATAAAATCATTTGATATGCCTTATGTATTGAATAATAATGTGAATAATGATTACAATGAATGATCAATCCTTATAAAAGGAAAAAACACCCTATATGAGGATTTGATTAGGCTGTGACAAGTATCTTAATCTCATGCAATGAGATAACTTGACCTATATTTAGCCCAAACTAATAATAA
>VDFB02009775.1:0-21295 GCA_007258455.2 Sequoia sempervirens | reverse complement strand
AGAAGTTGAATTTTTCCATTGATGTAAAAGGGGGAAAAATAAAAAATGACACTCAAAATGCTAAATCATCTAAGGTGAAAAATAATTAAAGTGATGTGGCTTCATGATCCTAACATATTAGATTTATTTGTGTTTGTATCAATAATATTTTGTTGTTTACCATCAATGATAAAGGGGGAGATTTTTTAGCAGATTTTATCATTGATGTCAAAGGAGTAATGCCAAGTAATATTGTCCTTGATGTCAAAAGGTTTTCACTGATGTCCAAGGATTAATGCTGGCTTAATAGTGAGAATTAATGTAATTGTACTTGTATATAAGAGAATTTTGAGTATATTGAAGAAGACTAACTATAGTACACTTACAATATCATGCTTGTATCTATTCATGTTGATAGAGGTAATCCAAAAGTCTAATCCAAAATGTTTGAGGTCAGTTACTCAGGGAAAAGATACATCTCTGGAAACATATTCATGATCTGTATTTCTTCCTGAAGGTGAATTTTGGTCTACATATTGTATGGAGATTATGTCTACACATGTTCTATTTTATTCTATAGTTTCTGGGAGTTATGTTCAACATGCAAAAGGTTTGAAGTGACAGAAGGGTCATTGTGTTGGTTATTTAACATGTTGTTGTTCTGAAACTATTTGGCAGCGACTTGAAGCATGTGACCTCCAAACATAGTGTGGGGAGGTAAAATAGGTCTAGGTTAAGGTTCCTAGGAAAGCACACAACACCATGTTCTTTTGGCAGCGATAAATTTGATTTAGGAGTGAATTGCTACATGTTTTGTATAAATTTGAATTTAGGTCCATCTTAGCTGACTTGGTTAATTGTGAATGGTGTTAAGGGTTCTTGGTCAACATGAATTAATGTTAATGTATGTAGTGTAGAAAAATGTACACCTTTTCACACTATGTTTTCATCCCCTTAATTAATTGGACGTGATTAAGCCTTTAATTGGATCAATTATGTATTCACAAGCCTAATTAATTTCATTTTTTTGAAAGGGAAACCCACTTTTAATCAATGCATACACTTAATTACACATCTTGGAAAATGTGTGTCCTAAGTTTAGGGCCTAGGACCCATTTTCCCAAGGGAAAATGGGTCTCCCTTAAGTCTTGGATCCCATTTTTTAATATGTTTTTGGTGGCATTTTAATGATCTAAATTCAAATTGCAAAGATTGGCTTGTGGTGTTTAATTGTCAAGTAATCAAGGAAACACCTATAAATACAAGGTCTTTTTATCAATTCAAACCTAAGCATTACTAAGTGGCATGATTCAAATTTCACAAGAGAAAATATTATTATCAAGAGCATTGAAGAGTAGATTTATTAATCATCTATAACAACATTCAAGATCCTATCATGATGTCAAGATTTATGTGTGTTCATGCATTTTTTTGAGCTAGCATTGTGATGTAGGTTTCAAGTTTCAACCAAGTGTTCAAGCATCAAGATCTATCTATCAATCAAGCCATTTCATGCAAGATCCAATCCTTAGAGTGATGTGTTAGACTTCAGTCCTCTAAGGGAATCCATGAAAGGGTTTGGTGAGGTGTAACAAGCTTTGTCCATTCATCAATTCCTTCCTTTTATCATTATTCCATTATCAAGGTTTAATTACCAAACTAGGGTTTGACCAAGGCAAACCCTTATCCACCAAAAATAAAAATAAAATCTTCTCTCTCTGTGTTTGCAGATTTGCAAGTGAAGAAGGATTGAAATTGGATCAAAAGTGCAATTTTGCAAAGTTGTTAAAGTTGTCATCAAAGTTTTCAAGACACGAAAACTCACCTATAGGTTTTATTTCTAGATTTTTTACAGTCAAACTTGGGGGGAATTAGAAGCTTAGATCCGAGATTTGAGGACTACAAAAAGAATTTTTAGACCCTTGTACAGAGACCCATTCGCCCCTAGAAAAATATGTCCTTTAGTAGAGCCTGAAACCCACTTTTAGAGATAAGTACACACCATCCTAACATTCTCAAATTTGCTAGTTAATGGTTGTTTCTATCAATGTTATCATAATACTTTGTATTTCAAGTGTTAAATCTTATAGGTTTGATTGCTAAAGCACTTTTATTCTTCTCCCAATTTTTTTTTCAGTCATTTTTATCATAAGGAAGTCAAGGAAACATAGTGTCCAAACCTAGGGTTGACTCACCTTGAGGGTTACAAGTCAATTATAATCATTTGTGGTACTATCCCTCTTCCTAATGAACATGGAAATGGTGGATTTGTGATTAGGTGGACACCCCCTTTTGCTTTTGGCATAGGTCCCTCATTTCACATCACATTTTTAGGTCTCCTATCCATCTTCCTCATTTTCATATGTTTCATTTTGGTGAACCTAAGCTTGTACATCCTAAATTTTGATTTGGAGACGTTCAAAACCCTAGATCTAGGTTTGTATTAGTGTGTTTTACATTAGTGTTCTTTGCATTGCATTTAGGGTTTAATTTTGCATGTTTGCATCATTTAAATTCATAAAAAAATAAAAAAATTGCATTAATTTTGCATACATCTTGTATTTTGGTTGCATCAAGAGTGTCCTTCAGTCATTTAGATTCAAATTTTAGTTCAAAATTGCATCTCAAAAGTTGTCACTTTTTTCGCTATTTGTCACTAATTGCACTTGCATTAAGACACCTAAAACAAGAAAAAATTATCATAGAATTCAATCTACAACCTGAAATAGATAACTCAAACATCAAACCATAAACACAAACTTTAATTTTTCAACCCCTGTACAAAGACCCATTTTCCCTTGGGTGAACCTATCCTTGTATAGGTTCTTTTTCAAAATTTTGGGCATCATTTTGTATCTATTTGCTTCATTTCATTTTGATGTTAGATCTATATTTCATTTTTACAAAATAGGAAATTCTATACTATCTTGCATTAAGTTCAATTGGTAAAATTAAGTGCATTGTTTGAAATCAAAATTGGCGTTAAAAAGACATCATTTTCAAGTTTTTTCATAGCATAATCAGTAAATTATCATGTTCCAAATTTGAAAATTGAAAAATATTTTTACATACTTACATTGTGATTCCTAATTTTGGGTGTTAATTACATTTGCATAGTACCTTTTCTCCATTTTGGGTGCACTTTGGTTTGGTGAAACTTGTATGAGATTCACAACCTGGTGTCCTATTGCCAATACTTTAGTGAGATGTAGTTCGAGACTTATATCATCCCGCGCTAGTACATCCGTCATGGATCTTGAGTTTTCTAACTCTTACACTCATAGTGTTGACACTAGTCAACCCATTATGAACCATAGCTTTTATACCATATTTCCCATGACTACTTTACCAACAATCAATGTAATTGATGTTGACACAATGGTTGCTAATGTCCCTCAAGAGAAGCTAAAAAAATGGATGAAGAATTAGAAAAACTTAAAAAAATTGTGAGTGTTGAATACATTGTTGGTATTGTGGTTCTTGTCATAGATAACATGAGGAAATGCTTGATAATGAACAAGGAATATAAATTATGTGTAGCCTAGCTCATATCATTGACAATCATGTTCCTATAATGGCTAGTTGTGGTCAAACTTTGGGGTACACTCAAAGTCAAGGTGGAAATATAATTCCCCCCCTACAATTGTGGCCTCTATTCCTACATACACTCATCCAACTATTACTACAATAAGGCAACCCACTAGCAATGTCAATACAAATTTAGGTATTTCCACTGGGAATCCTTTTAGCTTTGTGAATTCAAATCTCATATCTCCTAATCCATCACCTCTCACAAACTTGCAATTCACTTGTCCTTCCAACACATACACACCTCCACCTTATTCACCTCCATCTCAAAACACAACCAATGATTTCATCCTTAACCAAATTTTGTAAAATGTTTCATCCCTCCAACAACAAATTTCCAAATTGTACCTGTAGACACCTAAAAACGGTCTGGAGAATCTAATTAATTAAATACGACTTATTTGATTAATTTATCTTAAATTCATCTACTTAGTAAATAAATAGAAATATTTATTTATATTAAGTTCATTATTAATTCTTCTATTTCTCTCCTAATTAAATAAACAAAATTAAGAACTTTGTTTTATTTAATTATTATCATCATATTATTTCTCTCTTAATTAAATAAACAAAATTAAAAACTTTGTTTTATTTAATTATTATCATACATTTCTTTTTACACTTATCATAAATTAAATACACAACTTAAATAATTTGTGTTATTTAATTACTCCTCATCAATATTTCTTTCTTAATTAAATAAAGATATTCTAAAATCTTTTATTTAATTATTATTCTCCTTTTGTTTTAATTTAATAAACAAACCCTATAGTTTGATTTATTAAATTATTCAATCCTCTTTTTGCTAAATTTAAATTAATTAAAATTATTTAAATTTATGCATAAATTTTATACCACTATTCTCTGCTCAATAATAAAATTAAATTTTCAAAAAATTTAATTAATGCATCATATTCACTTCGGAAGAGGCTGTGGACAAACCCGCTAGAGAAGTCTCAACCACCTTCCACCCACCTCCGCCTCTCTTATCTTGTCGAGGAACAATCCTCCATGATCAACTCCATCTTCTCATCCCATGCCCTTCAATTCTCTAAGATTGAATCTCAGCCTCTTGTCTCGTATCCCTATGCAAATGTGCTACCGTGAAAGCTATAAATACAACTCTTTGGCTACAAGAAATGGATCCCAACTTATGCAATCTTACTCTGTAGGTTTTCCAAGCATCCAAGCAATCAAGCATTCATCATTCAATCAAACATCCATCCAATATCTCAATTATGGCAGTTTACAGTATTTTCCTTCTTAGAAGATTTGTTGTAGAATCATTCTAGTTGCATAGTTAATCATATTATAATAGAATAACTTAATTCTCATTCTCTAAGTGTCATTTCAATAATCTAATTAGCTTCTAAAATCTGAGAGCAAAGTAGATTAGAGAGATCTTTGGAGTTAGAGAGCAATAGGACAGCTTCAGAGGTTCCTGCATTTAAATTAGTTTAAATTCTCTTGAATCTTTGCTATTATGTCTTATTTAGAAGTGTAGATGCATGTTTAACTTGTTTTCCCCATTCTACCACTTACAAATTGGTGCCCACCGTGGGGCACAACCCCATATTTTGATTAATTTTTGAGAAAAGTGTTCTACAGGTATCGGCGTGATAGTTTTCGCGGAACCGTGATTTTTTACAGCGCACTGGGTTTCTATTATAGCGCACCAAGTTTCTGTTACAACGCGCTGGGTTTCTATTATAGCGTGCCGAGTTACTATTCCAGCACGCCGCTTCACTATTTCAACGCGCTGCTTCACTGTCCTTAAAATCACTTTCTTTTTATCTGGATCCGATGCGTCCGCAGCCAGATTTTGTTTTTGTCTAATTTTGGATAAAATTTATCAATCCTAGGATAGAAATGGATAAAATTTATCAATCCTAGGATAGAAATGGATAAAAATTGATCAATCCTAGGATAGAAACTTCACATTTTTTTTTGGGATTAAAATTAAACATCATGCTTTTTATGGAGCAATATCTCCATATAGATTAGATCATTTGTCTTTTGGGTTTTAAAAGTGAACAATTTCTCTACTGTGATTGGGTGATAGGTTTATGCTCTCCCCTTTACTGGGTGCATCAGAATACCAGACTCACTATAATTTATGCATTTTAGAGCTTTTTTAAAAACCTTTAGAAGGCCTATCGTAGTGAGAAAAAGTACTCAATCTCTACGCAGAACGACCAGCGTGACAGCCAAAGCCATGGTATTCCAAACTCCACTTAAAAAATTTATGTGAATTTGGGGAAACCCTCTTTCAACGAAAGTGTGTAGGATAACCATCCCCAAAATATTTGTTCTAAAGATTGGGAGGTCTCTTGAGGGAGTTTATCCATTTGCTGCTCCGAACGAAAACCCTATCTAAGAACCTAGAACTAGAAGCACGCTTGTCAGTTTCTAAACATTGTAATACTCGGTGGTGCAGGGGCGAGGAAGAATCTACCCTCACTCAATGATATAATTGGCATGACTATTTGCTCGTGATCCCAATCCACCACTCTTAAGTACGACTGAAAAGACAAAACATCGGCTATTTAGGGGTGACATGGTTGTGTGAGTCGACACAATTCCAAGCTGTGGGTCATTCGAGTATATAACGATGACCTTTTGTCTTTAGGAGTGAGTCTATCTGAAGTGTCCTATTTGTTATAAACCAGTGAAAATCAAAAATAATCATGCTTGATTCTTAAGAACATACACTATCTGTTTAGATTCTAGGATTTTTAAAAGACAACCATTCTATTCTTGCTTGTTGTGTTTTCTCTCATTAAACTTAGATAAGATCATCACAAGAAAATCCTCAAAATCAAAACACTTGTGGAATTCTCATGATTCAAGATTGGGTATCCACCAAGTTTGTCAAGAAATCTCTTGCCAAACGAATTAGAAAACCAAAGAAAACACTTGCATACAAAACAACTTCGAAAGCAATCCATTTCTATATCAAAAGCAGGGAAAGCCTTATTCCAACATAAGACTTTTATTCCAGGTATCATGATTTCTCTAGAGGTTATACGAATGACTATGCTATAGCTCCCTTAGATTCACAAGCATTTTATCAAAGAAGGGCTCTTAGGCAACACCACAATCATAGTCTACGAATTCATCCAGAATATATCCCACAACCAGCCATACAATACAATACCAAACCAAGTGAGTTTCATAGAGTAAGATAGTTTTCTGTCTTAAAGACCTCATGAGCCTCTATTTTAGCTTTGGGTTTCGTCTTAGGGTCTCTATTTTTAGCGCCTGTGTCTCTGCTCTAGCGCTTCGTGTCTCTTATTCCACTGTGGTCGGGGTCTCACTTCCAGCTGGCCCCGCCTCGCTCTGGGGCCATGGTCTCTATCCTGCCATGAGCTCCTTTGTTTTAGCACTTCAGGTTCTCTGCTCCAGCCAAGCATCTTCTATTTTTAGCATCGCCGTCTCTGCTTTTAGCGCCCATAAAGTCAGAAAAATAGATGAGTTGGTAGGAAATTTCATTACTTAGCCTTATATCGATAACAAGGTTTTCATCAATTCAGAACATTTTTTTCACAGTCCAAAACACTTGGGTCATACAAAAGGAAAACTTTACCATTACACATAGATCTTGAAACATCTTGCAAAGTGTCATTATCACCAAATCTGATATTTTCTGTCAAAATTTCCCTATCAAGGATTTTTATCATCCTTCCATCACGAAACTAGACAAGAACTAAATCAGATTTTAAATCAAAAACCTCGACGCTTATCCAATCAACAATCCAAGATCAAAGTCTAGAGTAAAACTCTAACATTTGTATGCCTATTTTCACACGATCAACATATCAAAAACAACAACAAGAGGAAAATGAAAGAATAGTAGCCATGGCTGAAGAAAACCCTTGGGGACGATATAGCAACACTGATCCTCTCACTAACTCACATGAGAAGGAAATAACCCGCAGAGGAAACGAAAGTTCAAATAAGACCCTCATTTCCATAAATTTATGGTAAAGATGCTAGAGCAAGATATGGAAAAGTATCTTCTATTATTAGCTGACAAAAGTGCTAAGCTTCCTAAAGAATTTGATGTCAATCAACTCAAGGAAACAACCACACCCAAGACAACTAGTATGGAAAACCCAAATCAAATAGCTGCTTTGACGAAACAAATCCAACAGTTACAATTATAGTTCCAAAATATCCAACAAGGGACAACAAAGAGATATTCCTTGCAAGACATTTGCCCTTATCCATCTCGGGATCCAAGCATTAACATGATACTCATTTCCACGTGTATTGTGAATACCCAACATACAACAAATACAATGGGAGAACCGATCCATTTGATCACGTACAAGAATTTCGAGCCATGAGCATAGAGTTTGTACACGAGGACTCTTACTTACTACGATTATTTCCAAGAAGCCTAGGAAACACTTGCATGGAGTGGTTTTCTAAATTGGAACCTGGGATTCAATCCTTTGAAGAACTTTTCGCTAATCAATAGGTTCATAACACACTTCTCATTCAACATCCAACATGGGGTAACCTTAAAAGAACTCTACAACACCAAACAAGCAAAGGTGAAAGTTTCCTTTCCTTCTCCAATCCATGGAGAAGGCTATTTGCTAAATAATTCTAGATCTATTCCCCAAGAGGAGAAGAGGAGATGTTCATTGATAACTTAGTGGACACATGAATTACAGATTGGATTTACAATGTCCATCTACATTTGAACAAGTTATCGAAAAAGGGCTCAAAATCGAAGAGGCTCTCATCAAAAGAGGAACGATCAAACACTTCATTGAAGGTTCAAACAATAACAATTCCTCTAACAATAACAACGAAAAGTTGAGATTTTGGCAAAAGAACAAGAATACTGATACCATGATCGATACGCACACATCTAAACCAGTATTCACCTTGACGCCAACCACTACAAATAAACAAAACAATGGTTTTAATGTCAAACAAAGTAGTGATCAAGGAAATAATCAAAATAGTGGAGAAACAAAAACTCAATCATTCCAACAACCATCCAATAAATGAAAATTCATGCCATTAGGACAATCATTGGAATCAGTCCTTAAAGAACTTTTAGACGAAAAACTCATTCAAGCACAAGAGGCTAGAAATTGGGATCTCTGTCAAACCATCATGGGAATGACTTTACACATCAAGCCACTACCATCAAAATAGCGCCACATGATCAAAAATTGCTGGCAATTAAAATATGGCTACAAGACTCCCAGATCAAAAGAAAGTATTTGTAGAGGGCGACCAAACAAACAAAGATCATATGGACGCTCAAAAAATCCTCTACCCACTATCAAGGGAGAATCCTCTTCCGCAAACACCAAAGGTAAAAACGTTGGTTATGTTTATGACACAACGATCCTTTGTTTTTCTGCTGCCAAAGAGGATGAAGAGTTATGCAACCAAATCAATCAGAACAATGACATTACATCTACCAATTTGGTACAACAAATGGACAAATCTGAAAACCAAATTAACGTAATCACACTCAAAGGGAAACAAGAGTGCCAACCAGTTAATGCCACAACAAGGGCACAATCCAAAGTTATATTGAAAGGAGCATCAATATCATCCCCATATGTGGATCCTCCCTCTAATCAATATAATCTCATCAATCAATTGCAGAAAATACCGGCACAAATATCCATCTTGGAACTTTTAAAGATTTCCCCATCACACAAAGAGGTTCTTGAACAAGCTCTTGTATCAACCACAATACCTAACAATTTGGATGTGTGTCAGTTCCAAGCTATGGTGGGACATCTATCTGCACCTCATTGCCTTTCATTTTCCAAACATGATGATGTATCACTCACCCATCCGCATAATTTCGCCCTTCACATTGAAGTCCTCATCCATAAACACCATGTAAAGCGTGTCCTAATAGATGGAGGCGCTGGTTTAAATATTTGTACCTTAAAGCTGATTCGTGCACTAGGATACTTAGAGGAAGCCATTGATACAAGAAGAAAAATCACAATCAAAGCATATGATGAAGAAGAAAGGTCCTCTAAAGGGTTGATCATATTACCCATTCAATTGGGACCTATCGTCCAAAAAGTGGTTTGCCAAGTCTTAGATAGAGAACTGACATACAACATACTGTTGGGATGCCCTTGGATACATGATATGAAAGCAGTACCTTCTACCTATCATCAATGCCTAAAATTTCCTGTCAATGGACAGGAGGTAACAATCACAGCAGACTACAATGGCACCCAAGCTTGTCATACATTGAAGACATCTTAGGATACATTCATACCTCACAATAGAGAAGTTAGCACATCAGATGGTGAGCAACAACAGAACTTCATATCAAAGTGGCTTCCAAAACAACAAAAATCACAAGAGATAAGGGTAACACAATCTAACCCTTCAAATGTTGAAGAACAATTGGCTCCACTCTCACATCAATTCACCAAGGAAGTACAAATAAGTGACAAAGGAATAAGTGAATATGGTGTTGGACACTCATTTCATCTATCACAAATGTTACCCTCCTTACAAACGTATGGACAGCCGTCTACAATCACCCAAAATTCAGAACAATCTACAACATCATTAGATGGCAGATTTGTAAAAGCCGGGAACTTAGATGAAGAATCAGAAGATAAGGCCATACTAAATTGGCTTTATAAGGATGAGGAAGCTTCCACTTCCACAAGTAATATCATAGAGACAAATCAATATGGAAAGGGAAAAACTATTTTGGAGAAGATGGGATATTCAGGACAGGGACCTCTTGGGTTAAGGAAACAAGGCATAACAGAACCAATCCAGCCTCTTAAGCTCCAACATAAGGATAAAACGGGACTAGGATATGCAGCAGAACAAGGATCTCTTGATCGAGGGAAACAAAGTGTAACATAACCAATCCAAGTCCTCGCAATTCAGCAAAATGGCAGAACTGGACTAGGATACACCGAAGAAGCAAGAGCATAAATCACTAATAAAACTGAGGAGCGTATTCTTCAAATATGGGATAACTCTGAAACAGATTCAAATGAATATGAGTGGGACAACTTATCAGATGTTTCCTATGAAGATATTCAGATCGACATTATCAAAAAGTATACCCCCAAACGCGAGGAGGGTCAAAGCTCGAGTTTTAATCCTATTGTCTTTGAAACACAAAATTTTGATGACTCAAGTGAAGATGAACGGACATCGATTGAGATAAATGATGTGGAAGAAAATACCTTTGTAGGCCTCGACATAACCACTAACAACCTAGATGACATTTCCGTCCGAGCTTTCACAATCGCTAACCTCAACCCATCTAATGATTCGTTGCCTTTACTGCATCCCGAGCTTATCGAATGGGAACCCCAACACCCTATTGATCTCCCTATTTTTGACAATGATTCTACCATTATTAACTACCTTTGCTGTGAGGAATCTGATACTTGTTCTACCAATACTTCTTTTAACGATGCTTTTAGGCAGGAGGATGCCAAGCCTTTTAGTTGCAAAAATATGAAAGTAAAAAATGGATCTAATGGTGAAAACCATTCTATGGCAGTATTTGATCCTAAAATAGTAAAAACAAAGAACACATCCAATGGTGAAAACCTCATTGAGGCACCAAAGGATGGAAGGTTTGAAATCCTCCCACAACATTACCATGAAAGATCATCAGTGTTGATAGAACCCACACAGTCTATTGATATTGGCACAACAGAGAAAGTAAGAATCCTACACCTGGCAGCATCCATGACATATACAAAAAAGCCAGATTTTATCAAATTCATTGAAGAACGATGCATCAATTTTTCTTGGTCATACTCTGACATGCCAAGCTTAGACATAGATCTCATTATGCATCACTTATCCTTAGCAGCTGGCACTAAACCAGTAAAACAAAAGCTGAGAAAAATGCATCCACATGTTGCATTATTAGTAAAAAATGATTTGAAGAAACTACTAGATGTTGGATTTATCAGATCTATTGATTATGCGGAATGGATATCCAACATTGTACCTATTTCAAAGCCAGATCACACCATTAGAATATGTACTGATTTCCGGGATTTAAATAAAGCATGTCCAAAGGATGATTTCCCTTTGCCAAACATAGACATGATTGTAGATCTAATAGCTAGCCATCAAATGCTATCACTCATGGATGGATTTTCAGGATACAATCAAATCAAAATAGCTCCTGAAGACTAAGAAAAGACAGCATTTACATGTCCATGGGGCACCTTTTGCTGGAACATCATGCCTTTTGGGCTAAAGAATGCAGGAGCTACATACCAGTGAGCTATGACAACAATCTTCCATGACATGATACACACCTTCATGGAGGACTATGTGGACGATATCTTAGCCAAGTCTCACACCAGGGAAGGACATCTAGAGATACAGGCCAAAATATTTGACAGGTTGGAAAAATTCAAAGTTAGATTAAATCCTAAGAAATGTGCCTTTTGTGTAACATCAGGAAAACTCCTTGGATACATAGTTTCTACAAAAGGAATTGAAGTAGATCCAGCAAAAGTCAAAGCCATCATGGAAATGCCACCTCCTAAGAATATCAGTACATTAAGATCTCTACAAGGCTGACTACAGTCCATCAAAAAATTCATCTCTCAACTAGCAGATCGGTGTCATCCATTCAATCATCTTTTGCATAAAAATGTGTCTTTTAAATGGGATGAACAGTGTGAGAATACTTTCAACCACATCAAGCATTATTTAATGACACCCCCAATATTGGTACCACCCAGTGAAGACATGCCATTGTTGCTATATGTCACAACAATAGATATTTCTTTAGGAGCCTTGCTAGCACAAGAGGATAAAGAAGGAAAGGAACAAGCTATATACTATATCAGCAGGATAGTCAATGGACATGAAATAAACTACACCTTCATTGAAAAATCATGCTTAGCAGTAGTATTTGCAACACAAAAATTGCGACACTATATGCTCATTCACACTGTCAAGTTCATTGCAAAAATTGATCCTCTCAAGTATTTACTAAGCAAAGGAGCTTTAACAGGAAGGTGAAAAGTGGGTCATGCTCCTCAGTGAGTTTGACATTCAGTATGTTGAAAGGCAAGCTATCAAAGGACAAGTCATCGCCGACCAATTAGCAGAAGCTCCATTATTAGACGGTCATCCTATGACCATGGAATTTCCTGATGCGGATATCCTCAACGTTACAACACAACCATGGCAACTCTACTTCGATGGATCCTACACACAACATGGATCAGGGGCAGGAATTTTATTTGTCACACCTCTTGGGCACACGATTCCATGATCTTACAGGCTTACCTTCCGGTGCACTAACAATGTGGCAGAATATGAAGCTTTGATCCTTGGAATTAAAGTAGCTATTGACTGGAAAATCACAGAACTACAGGTGTATGGAGACTCCCAGTTAATCATCTATCAAGTCAACAATGATTACCAAACTAAGGATGACACACTAATTTTATACAAGAGGCTGGTAGATGATCTAAGAAAATACTTCATAGAAATCAAATTTGAGCAGATACCAAGAACAGAGAACAAAGCAGCAGATGCCATGGCCACAATAGCATCTCTTCTACAAATGCCTGAAACACAAGAACGTTATCGATTTATTGTAGAACAAGTGTCAAATCCTGCATACGCAAATCCCAAATCCCAAACCATAAGCCTTTTGGATAGTATCCAATCTTCCATTTATGGAGACATTTATACTTACCTAAAACATAATATCTTACCGCCAAATCTTTCCCACAACCAAAAGCTCAACTTCATACACCAATCTGCCAAACATACCATTATTGCTGACACCCTTTACCGTCAAGGCCTAGATGGTACTCTTTTGCGTTGTTTAGAACATAACAAATCCGCTTCCGCTTTACATGAGGTCCATGAAGGAATTTGTGGTACACATTCAAGTGAATTATCTTTAGCCAAGAAACTCCTTCGTTTGGGGTATTACTGGCCACACATGGAGCAAGAATCTTATAAGTTTGTCAAGAGATGTCCAAAATGCCAGATTCATGGCAATCTTATACATGCACTAGCACAGGAGCTACATCCATTCACAACTACATGGCCTTTCTGTCAGTGGGGATTAGACCTGGTAGGGAAAATTAACCCATCTTCATCTAATGGACACAAGTTCATTATCACAGCAACATAATATTTTACAAAATGGGTGGAGGCGGTTCCCTTAACCACAATCACTTGGAAGCAAATATCATCTTTCATACTTAATTATCTCATTTGTAGATATGGGATACCCCAGTCGATCGTTACAGATAATGGGAGGCCTTTCAAGAACCAAGACGTCCAAGAGCTGTGTGAAAAGTTCCACATCAAACATCGCTTTTCAACCCCGTATTACCCTCAAGGTAATGGACAGGCAAAAGCTTCCAACAAAACAATCCTAAAGATCCTCAAGAAGACTGTGAATGAAGTAGGGCGTGATTGGCACGTTCAGCTTAACCCTGCTCTTTGGGCTTACAGGACTAGCATCAGAACACCAACAGGAGCTACGCCATATGCTCTTGTTTATGGATCAGAAGCAATATTACCTATCGAGGTAGAAATTCCATCCCTTCGAGTTTCACTAAAAGGACTCATTCCAGATGAGGATTATAGGATCTCTAGACTTCAAGAACTAAAGCTACTTGATGAACGTCGACAATAAGTTGTCAATCATTTGATAGCCTATCAACAAAGGATGTCTAGGAACTATAATCAGAGGGTTAAGCCTAGAGTCTTCTAGATCAGAGACTTGGTCCTATGGGAAAACCCTAGAAATCAAGCAGACAGAGAAAAGAAGGGAAAGTTTGAACCTAACTGGATAGGGCCTTATGTCATCATATCAGTCTATGGATCAGGAGCATATCGTCTATCTACACTAGAAGGAGACATGTTGGAGGATCCCATGAACAACATTCATCTCAGGTGATTCTACACTTGAGGATATCTAGTGCACAGTCAATAAAGTTGTCTTGATGAAAACCTGGCAAACAGGCTTCATGATGACAGAAAATAAAATAAAATAAAAAAATATATATATAATTATACAAAAGAAAAAGAAAAAGGACACAATAAAAACAAGTGATGAAAACCTGGCAAACAGGCGCTACTTGTGATTTTTACCAACTCTTCCATCTATTAGGTACAGTTTTGTTACGACTGTTTCCTTTCATATCATTTCCATCTATCATTTGAGATAATCACTATCACTATCCATATTATAGCAAGGATATCATGTTTTACCCTGGCTTGGGGGCAACATCCTAGTGTTATTTGGTACAATGGACTTTCAGCTTAAATGGAAAGGCAGTCAAACATGACAACACTAAGTGACGATACTTGAAAAAAAATCCAAAAACATCAGAAAAAAAATCCAAAAACATCAGAAAATCAAAATCCAAAAACATCAGAAAATCAAAAATCCAAAAACATCAGAAAATCAAAATCCAAAAACATTAGAAAATCAAAATCCAAAAATCCATGCAAAAACATTCATAAAATTAGAAAATACAAAAATAGAGTCTACATCAATTGAAAGTGGAGTCTGTGTCAGTCGAACTACGTGGTCTCTGCGTGTATAACGTAGGCAAGGCTAATCTTTGATCAGCCCCCGAGGCCCCTAGGATAGGTCTTTAGGTTACATCATTTGGTCAAACATCTGGGAATATCATGCAAACATCATCACACACATTTCAACACTGATGATCTAATCTGAATAATGATTTGAAAATACATTAAGTAGAATTTGAATTGTTGTGCTTTTTATTTTATCATTTGCTTATTATTTATTTAGAGCTACTCGATGATGTATTGAACTAGAGAAGAAAGGAAGGAGAATGATACCCTTTCTTTGTTTTCTGTTTGAGAGTTAGTCATTATTTTGTGAATTGTCACAGGAAGTGCTCTACCAAGTATCATGGATGACATTATGATTCACTTAAGAAAATGATTAATTCTTGTCTGTTTACGCAAGAAATGCTCAGGTCATCATTGGTCTATCTTATACCATGATGCTTGTGTTCGCTTGCAATATCAAAAATCATGAAAGAAATACTCAGGTCATCATTGGTCTATCTCATATCATTGATGCTTGTATGCGCTTTCAACATTTTAAAAGCTCAGTGATGATACCAAGCAAAATAAAAAGATTGTTGAAATGACACTTAGGTTTGCATTGATAAAATAGGTTTGCATGGTAAACATAGATTGCATTCATAATAATACATCTGCAGAGTACTGGTTGCACAAGTTACAAAGATTCATTTACAATGAATGTTATCTTTTCTTATTACAAGATTGAGTATAATTGACACATACAATTTTCATAATGCCAAGGATCTATAATCATTTCTTCATCTCATCATAAATTTCACAATAAACATCTCATTTCGTGGCATCATATACACGTTATGTTACATCATGCATTTATGTCTCATCACATTGTCATTATCATGTAGTTGCAAAATCATCATTTATTGCATACATATAGATGACATTTTACATCATTTCATTTACATCTCATTTCATATATCATATACCCATACATCATTCTATCTATCACATAACATCTCATTACACACATCATTCATTTATATCTCATTCTATACAACATTTTATCCATTATCATTTCATTTACACCTCATTTATATATCATACATCATTACATTTTCATCATACATCATTACATTTCATTCGTACATCATTACATTTTCATCATACATCATTGCATTTCATTCATACATCATTACATTTTCATCATACATCATTATATTTCATTCGTACATCATTACATTTTCATCATACATCATTACATTTCATTCGTACATCATTACATTTTCATCATACATCATTACATTTCATTCATACATCATTACATTTTCATCATACATGATTGCATTGCATTCATACATCATTACATTTCATTTGTACATCATTACATTTTCATCATACATCATTACATTTCATTCGTACAACATTACATTTTCATCATACATCATTGCATTTCATTCATACATCAATTACATTTCATTCGTACATCATTACATTTTCATTAGTACATCATTCATTTACATTTCATTATATAAAATCATTCATATCCATTATCATTTCATTCATCATTCATTTACATCACATTTTATTTATTTTACATTGCATCTCATTAAGAAAAGAAATACATCATCAATATCATATCACATCATCATTAATGCATCCATACAAGCTAGTAAAATAAATCATCATAAAACATAGAAATGACAATATATCCATCACATCAATCATGTAGAATACATCATAAGATCAATGCATCCATCACATAAATTAGGTAAAACATATCATAGATCAATCGAACTGCTGCACATATATATCTCATCAAGTGTCAAGTATACAATGAAGTCTGAAAATGATGAAAATGACATCATGTCAAAAATGGCTGTATACTCTCAAAGGGTACACAACTGATATCAAGTAGTACTCGCACCAGAAGGAGCAGGTCTTGCCCCAGTATCACGACCGCCACCAGATGTCCCAAGATCTCTCGGATCTCTCAGATCCCTCGGGAGAGGCTGTGTCACACCTCTGCTCACTGTCCTTGAATGAGTCCTCTCTGAGCGAGACTGAGCATAACTGACTCTCTGCTCTGGGGGGCAAAGCTCATGATAGTGGCTCCTATAGAACTCAATCTCAGCACCTACTCGCATCGCCTCTCGCATGTAATCTGCCACAGAGGTCCCATCTGCCACTCTTTGCAATCTCTCTGCAGTAGCCTGTGCTGTCTCTACCGTCTGTCTAACAGTATCTTGCTCTGTAGTCAAGGCTATGATCTGTGTCTGGGCAGAGGTTAACTATGCTCGTACACCTGCTAGCTGAGCTTGTGCAGTCACTGCTGTCTGTAGAGCCCCATCTCTCTCACCAATCAGAGATGTAATCTGTGTCTATGCAGTAGCTAGTTGTGCTTGCATCTGAGCCTGTGTCTGTGCCAGTAATCCCTGCACCTGTGCTAGCTGTCCCTGTAAGGTCTGAACCTGCACCTATAAACCTGCAACCTCTGATCGATCTGCCGACGAGGAAGCAACAACCTGCCTCTTATGAGGCGCACTAGAAGATGGCTCTAAAGTACCCACTACGCTCGGTCTCCCCCCATCTCCGCCATCATCATCACTGCTACCGTCACTGCTATCCTCGCTGCTATCGGTACTCTCATCACTGTCAGTCTCCGAGCTACTCTCCACATCCACATCTACATCCTCCTCTCTCCCCCGTCATTGACCAACCTGACCACCCACTGCTGGTGCTGGTACTGGCCCATCCAGAATAGTAATATGTGGAGGGTGCAGAGCCAGAAACTGTCCATACTCAGGAGTAACAGGTGCCTCGACAATATCCCGTCGCATATTCCATGTTGATGGCTGTAGAGCACGATAACCCTCAACAAGTGCCCCATAAGGCAAACTGGGACCCCAATCACTGACATCTATCCAACGTCGTCCATAATGCGCTACTCCTTGTGGCATACACTGCACAATACCATACTGCCTGTAGACGTGATGAAACAAGAATCGCTCCAAAATCCTGGGGCTCTTCCCGATCAAATACATTGAATCGGCCAAGAACCCCAACTCAATATCATCATCATCCCAGTCATCACAGTCTAAATACGGACGCCAGGTCACCATCTCCACATCATCGATAATCCGCCTCCAAAAATCTAGCTTACCCATCATATGCTGGGTAGGCCTGCCTCTGTAACGAAACACATAGGGTCTCGTCGCTGGTCTCGCTAACACCGGCATAGGACGCATAACAGAAATATGCTCCCATGCCCATACCTGGAGAAGGGTAGCTCCCGTCGATAAACTGTTGCCGCCGAGGTACATGATCCAATGCAAATCATGATAGAGCTGAGCAAGCATGCACATGCCCCAAGCGTATCTCGTCCTGTGCACCACCATGCCCTCTAAAACTCGACCCCATCTGAGAGATAGATGCTTTGACCTCTTATCAGGACAAAAGAATCCACCAATAAAGCCGGCCAAAACTGAAGGAAGTGGAGCATATGACTCATAAATATCTATCCATGGAACACACTCTCCCACAACATGGGGATCCTGAAAGACTCTCCACATAGCCTCTACCCACCAACCTCCTCTGAATCATGCACTACAATCTCTCCAACAAAAAGAATGCGAAGAATACGCCATACATCCTCTGGCATCACAGTCATCTCACTAGTAGGTAAGTGGAAGGTGTTGTGGTCACTATGCCACTGCTCCGCTAAGGCTGTCAATAGACCCCTATTAAGTCTAATATGGGGCATATCCAGTAATGTCGCTAAACCACAAGCGATAATATGCTGTCGCTCATCAGGTGAAAGTCATGGTATCATATCAAAAGGCCAAGGGAACTGCTCTCGCACCTGGATAACATCTAAATACTCTTGTTATCATACAAACAAAACATTTTAATCAAAATATCAAACATCAGGAGATCATCAAATTTTCAAAAATTGTGCTTTACCTATCAAAACTATCAATTTATCAAGGAACCCTCATCTATCAATCGGGTTCATTCCTTCAGAAAGTTTAATTATTCCTCGCTTATCATGAGGGTAATTATTATCAATCAATAGATCTCGCTCATCATGAGATCGTTTACCATTTATTTTAGTCACAATCAAACTAACATAGATGGCATCAACAAACAAATTGACGAAATAAAAATCAAAGTGCACAATTTTTCATCAATCAATTCTCCCAAGCGCTACAAAATTCTACTGACGTGCTATGGAATCTGTCTAAAGCGCTATTTCTGGTGGCGCGCCACAAAACCTTATTGATGCGCTACAAAATTGACCTGACGCGCTAAAACTTCTGACGCGCTACCCTAATCCACGGACGCGCTACAAAACTTGATTGGCGCACTAAAAGTATGGCGCGCTACAACAGATCAGCAACGCGCTAAATCGCGTCTGCTACGTGCTAAAAAGATAAAAAAAGGTGCAAAATGACATCAAAAGTATGGGCACAAATTACGAGGAGGATTTGGGGTACATACCTGAGGTTCATAGTTGGTCGGACGCTGGTGACGTCACACACGCTCGAGTAGGTGGGTGTGCTAAGAGATCGACATCTTGAAGCTCTAGCACTCTGAGGGTCTCTATCACAAGATTGTCAAAGTCAAATGCACAAATGACTTTTGAAAATGACCTTTTGAGCTTTTATAGGTTATTTTTTGGGATTTTCATGAGATTTATTTATTTTTCCTCCTGAGGAATCAATTCTTATCTATCATAGGGGATTTTTGGACAATTTTGTTGGGAGATAAATTGTTTCTTCACCAATTCATCATCAAATCATCAGAAAAATTCAAAATTCTTGAAAAATCATAAAAAAATTCAAAATTCATCAATTTATCTCCCGAGGGGGCATATATCGCTATCATTTTGAAATTTATTTTCTGAGGCAAGTTTGGGGCATATTTTAAACTTTTCATCAATACTGGTAGCTGAGGCAAAATCATTCTTTGAAGCAATGTGTAAACCCATCACTTCAAAGAGGGGCAAAATGTAGACACCTAAAAATGGTCTGGAGAATCTAATTAATTAAATATGACTTATTTGATTAATTTATCTTAAATTCATCTACTTAGTAAATAAATAGAAATATTTATTTATATTAAGTTCATTATTAATTCTTCTATTTCTCTCCTAATTAAATAAACAAAATTAAAAAATTTGTTTTATTTAATTATTATCATCATATTATTTCTCTCATAATTAAATAAACAAAATTAAAAACTTTTGTTTTATTTAATTATTATCTATTACTTCTTTTGCTTCTATCATAGAATTAAATGCACAGCTTAAAATAGTTTGTGTTTATTTAATTGCCTCATCATTTCTTCTTAATTAAGTAAAGATGTTAAAATCTTTTATTTAATTATCTCACTTTTGTTTTAATTTAATAAACAAACCCTGTAGTTTGATTTATTAAAATTATTCAATCCTCTTTTTGCTAAATTTAAATAAATTAAAATTATTTAAATTTATGCATAAATTTTATACCACTATTCACTCACCAATAAAATTAAATTTTCAAAATTTAATTAATGGCACTGTCATTCACGGGAAGAGCTTCGGGGACAAACTTGCAGGAAGTCCTCTCAATCTCCTTTCTCCAATCCTCCCTCTTATCTTGCCTAGTGTTTTCATGGGGAGAAACCATCCTCCATGATCAGCTCCATCTTCTCATCCCATGCCCTTCAATTCTTCAGATTGAATCATAGCCCCTTATCCCGTATCCCTGTGCAATTGTGCTGCTGTGAAAGCTATAAATACAGCTCTTGGGCTACAGGAAATGGATCTCTAACTTATGCAATCTTACTCTGCAGGTTTCCAAAGCATCCAACATTCATCCAGCATCTCCAGCATTCAGCATTCAATCAAACATCCATCCAGCATCTCAATTATGGCAGTTTACAATAGTTTCCTTCTTAGAAGCTTTGTTGTAGAATCATTCTAGTTGCATAGTTAATCATATTAGAATAGAATAGCTTAATTCTCATTCTCTAAGTGTCATTTCAATAGTTTAATTAGCTTCTAAATTTGAGAGTTAAGTAGATTAGAGAGATCTTTAGAGTTAGAGAGCAATATGATAGATTTCTGAAGATTTGTAGTTTAAATTAGTTTAAATTCTTTAAATCTTAGATGCAATGTCCTATTTAGAAGCATAGA
>VDFB02009773.1:0-16770 GCA_007258455.2 Sequoia sempervirens | reverse complement strand
ACAAATCAAATTCTTTGAACAATATTTTTTTTTTTCATTTTTTCAATGCTTGCGTAGTTGTATATCAATTTCTCACTGTTAGCCGAAAAATAGTACAGTGAAGACACTAGTTGGAAAATCATATTGCATTTTGGCACAAAGAACTTCCGGAGCATAATATTGTAAATATAGCATATAGACTAGGGGTAGGCTAGATGGGTCACGTCCCATCCCATAATTATATGTATAAAAGATGTGAATAGCAGAATGCAATAAGAAAGAAGGGGAGATAGGTAATAGACAATGAGAAATTGATGTACAAGAGACTAATGTATGAAAGGGTAAATGTACAAAGATTAACAAGAGTATAGGGGAAGATATTCCACTATACCACTTTTGATTTGATTAATAGAATGAATACCAGAGTTCTATCTATGTGATGTTATCTGTTACTCTATGGATGCATGATTAGATAAGTATATGTTGGATTATATTGGTGTTCATCTTTATATTACCGAATCTGGGGTATAAACTCCAACACTTAGAAAATACTTGGGGCTCAAAACTTTGGTTTGTGTTCCCCCAGATTTCTTGCTAACATTGGTTTTGTTGCCGAGACCCTGATTAGGTGTTACAAAGAACAAAACACCCAATTTTTTTTGAAATGTGACATCGGAGAAGAAAGATAATCTGGAGGAAAAGAAGGTAATTAATAAAAATTATGAAAATCTAAAAGAACATCTTCTTGGCGCTTACCCTGTGAGAGGGGGTTAGGCACCAAGGGGGTGGAGAATGGAAAGGGGGAAGATTTTTGAAGGGATCCCTGAAGAGAGATGACTCCTAAGAGAAATGATACCAAATAACTAGCATCAGAGATGATAAAAGGATTAATGAAACTCCAAACCAATCACACCCATGGCCAAAGGAGAAGAAACAACTGCAAGAAAGATTAGAGAACAAATTGAATTGGTAAGAAAAGTAAACATGGCTAGCCCAAATGGAGAAGAGAAAAGACACCAATAGAGGATTGAAAGAGAAGACTCCACAAGAAGAACGAAAACAATGGAGAAGATGAGAAGTGAGTGTGCCAATGAGGGTGTTGTTGAGTGTGCCAAAGGGGGTGTTGCCAAGGGAAAAGAAAAAGAAGATAAGGAAAAGAACTGGGAAACTTCGAAAGGTAAGAGAACTGCTGGGAAAAAGCAGGATAACTGATAACCAATTTAAAGAAGAATATGGATGACTATGGAGAATCCAAAAAAATGTTATTAGGACCATGCCATATGATAGAAACTCTATTATTACCGTAATCGTCTGGAAGTTTGACAATCAAACCTTACAGTCAACTTGGATGAAAAATTTACGGAATTTTTGAACACTTCAGAGAAAACCCTATCCGTTCAAGGAAGTTTCTTAGAAGAATTAGTCAATATAAGGAAATTACAAGAAGAGAGCAAGAAAAGCAAAGAGAATAGATTGAATATGGGCAGAGAACTATGTTTACCATGAATTGAAATGACACTAACAAATAAGAAAACAATAAGATACTTTGAAGAGTCACAACTGCTCGACTAAGATCCATACCCTTAGCCATATAAGAGTCGGAGAATTTTAAGAGAAGACATACCACAAGATAAGAAAACAAGAAAAGAAGGAAAAATAGTAGAGTGGGAAGAAATCCTAGGAAGAGAATATATCGATATAAAACTAGCAAGAGACAAGGGCAAGGAAAATAAACCTTACTTGATTAGAAAAATAAAGGAGAAAGAAGAAAAACATAGTCCACCTATCCAGAAATTTAGGAATAAAGAAAGGAAAGATAAGATGGATTCTTCAATTAAAATCCCCATATTTGGAAAAGATACAACAAAAGCAACATAGCATATATTCTTATTAGAATCTTTATGGGAGAGATAGAATATTAATGAAGACAAGCCAAAACTACTTGATTTTGTATCATCACTCTAGAAGATGTTTTAGATTCATATAAGAAGACCTACCCTAAACATGGGAAAAACTGGGACGAAGCAAAACAAGAATTCCTCGCTAATTTTGATACTCTAGACATCCCCACAAAAAGCGTAAGTAAGATGAGAGGTCTCATACAAAAAGAAGATGAATCGGTCAAAGAATATGATAAAAGATTCAAGGAGGTCTGCCGCAAAATAGAGGAACCATTAATAGAAAGGACAAAAATAGAATGGTTTATGTCCGGACTTTAGAAAGACATAAGAGCAGCCTTGGATAGCAAAGTATTCAACACCTACATAGATTTGATCACTATGGCCTACCGTATTGAAACCCAAACTTGGCGTGGGCCTCAAAAGGATGATATGAACAAAAATATTGAGAAATTACAACTTGCGGTAGAGCAGTTTGTTAGCCATGTTTTGACCTAGCCAATTTTGAGCTTCTGTTGTGCCCCCGAGCATTTCAACGTACCAAATCACCAAAACAATTAATTTTGAATTTCCATAAAAGCTGGTAGGAAATCCTTTTACAGACCTAATCCTAACGTCAGTTTTGTCCAATGTGGCCAATTTTTAGCGCCAAAACTCCTTACTGTTTGTGAGATTTTAAAGTTTTAAGTTTTTGGCTGGTAATATACAAATGAGGCCAACTTCTGGATTTTGTGCATCCGGAGCAAAAACAATTTTTGGGTTTTGTTCTACATTGATCATGTACCCTGCTGTCAAAATTTCGCAAGAAATGGAGTTTCTAGCTGAAAGTTATGAAGTTTTTCATCTCTGGCCAGAATGTTGATTGCAAAGCTTCATGGTTTAATATCCTAAGTTACGGTTAGGGTTTAAGGAATGGTGTGGGTACAAGAACCCGGTACATGGAGTGCGTGAAATTTTTTTAGGGTTTAGATTTTATATGGAGTGCCGTGTGTGTATATATATATATATATTATATGCAAAAAATAGAAGAAATATCTGAGAATTGTAAAACTAAATCATTTCATAGTATGATACTTGATCATTGATCAATGCCAAATGCAAAGATAAATATTAAATGCCAATTGATAGTTGAAAAATATTCAAATAAGCCATATCAATGATATCATATTCGTCTATGTTCACGATTCCAATGGAAATCATAACAATTACTAAATTACAAAATGTAGTTCATGAAACATGATTCAATGTTCATTGTTCATCAATCATCAAAAGGATTATCAAAAAAATGAAAATCATCGTGACTTGTATTTTCAGCGACTTCAATTTCAAGATCATCATCATTTGAATCGAAAGCGGTTCCACTTGCACTAGATGCACCATTATAATGAACCGAACCAATTAGGCCCAAATTTTCAAACTTGAAGATGATCACATGACACCAAAGTACAGATTAGGGTTAGGCTGGAAAACCAAGCGTCTTGATATGCTCTAATAAGGAGTAATGTCCAAGATGGGCGAACATGTAGTCAGAGGATCTGATACAATGCATAACTGGAAATGAACTCTAACCAAGAATGCGTCTAGGATAGACGAGCATATGGTCAGAGGATCTTGTGCATGCTGAGCTAAAGTAACTCTAACCAAGAATGCGCCGAGAGATGGCGAGCATATGGTCAGAGGGTCCCTAAGGCTACTAACTGAAATTAAATAGGCGGCATAGCCATCCTCTTCCACTAAAGTGGGGATACAAAATGTAAAGTGCAGAAAGTAAAAGAGCTGATCAGTACTACTAATTCAGCGTTACAATATGATGAACAATCTGCAAATACAATGAGATATAGATAACCAATGATCTCCAAAATGTTAGGAAATGAACTCCAAACAAGTACAAGCTATCCAACATATGAAATATAGCAAAAGGGACTAAAATATCAGGTCTGATATAAAATTGCAGCAATCAGAAAATTCATACCAACAAGCCCTAGAATCACCAAAATTCTCATAACTTCGTCAAAACACCTCCGAATGATGTGGAACTGAATGCCAATGAGAGCTAGGAGTTGAGCAACCAAGACCAAGCCAAGAAACTCCTCCAAATAGTAGTGATTTATTTATGCACGCTTTCCAATGCAACCTCAAAGAAGGTACAACCTCCAGAAAAGTTCTACTAGCAAGATAAAATCCGAGACACCTCCAAAAAATCTGAAAACTTGCAAGAAGGGGCGCCCAAGGTAGACTAAAGCATAGGGCCAATACCCAGAACCACCAAAAATCGTGCATGGACTTATGAGCAGATTTGTATTTCAGCAAAACCCTAACCAGCAATTGCAAAACTGACAAATCTCTAAAATCTTCAACCTTGATGCTCTGTCTGCTAGTCTGGATGAGAAGCAGTCTCTGAAAACTTAGCTAGGTGCTATCTTTCAAGCACGAAACCAAGAGAAAGAACTAGGAGGTATGCATTCCTTGAAGCAAGCTCTGAAAGTATTTCAGCAGCATAACAGTATGATAAGCAACAATAGATAATCCAATTGAAGGCCAAGTCTCTTATTTATAACTTTTCTGTCTCCAAATTCAAATCTTCTTTTCCCTCCAATTAAGGTGCCTAAATGAAATTCACTTTTCACCTTTTCTCCAAATGCGTCCTCCATGCCTTAGCCAAATATTTTTCACTTAAAACATTATTTTTTCATCAAATATCAAACTGCCAAAATAATCACCTCAAATCTTTGGAGACCAACTGCTCAGGATTGACACGCTAGAAGTAGCCATTGCAGCTGACTGTGACTAACTTTGCTAAAAATATGCTTGCCAAAATAGTACTTACTAAAAATAGCATACTACTAAAAATAGTAAATTGTTCCAAACTCATTTTCTCCACATTTTGAGTAGCCGTCGCAACTTACTAAAAATAGTAAGTTCGAAAAAGTCATCTGATTCAGTTGCATGTCACACCATCGCGAAGCTCTCTGAAAACCCAGAAGGAATCCAGAAGCCAAACTGGGAAACTCCAACATGCAAGCCTCCAAAAAGTAGCCGAGAACGCAAGTCAATATCCTGTCATGCATGTAACCTCATTGCGAAGCTCTCCAAAAACCCAGAAAGCTTCACCAGACATGCGTTAGAAACTCTCGCATGCAAGACCTCAAAACCTCCTCTGAAAGTGGAAACTCTAATTTTCATTTCAGCTTTAGCCTACGAGTTTCCGGAAATAGGCTAAATCCAAACGAAGAGTGTAGGGCTAAATTGGGGACATTACAACCATGTAGTATGTCATCATTATCATCCACATCATCCACAGTGCCTCTAGCAAGATCTTGAATGGTTGCATCCAAGTCAGCAGACTCAAGTGCTACATCCCAAAGCTTCGCTGCCCCCTGCTTGTATTGAGGATCCTTACGTGACAGAAGACACAAATTGGACTGAATATACACCAAGTCTTCAGCTCTTTTTGCAGCCAACCGGTTATGCTTCACTACGTGGATAAAGGAGAATGTACTCCAATTCTGTTCAGCGGCAAAAGAGCTTGCAACTTGGAGAGAAAACCAACAAAATTAAAAATAAAAAATGCAAGATAAATTCAAGAATGTTAAGTGTTAAATTCTACAATACAAGTGGCAAAAAAAAAAACTTACTAGTGAGAGGATCTTGATTGCAAGAGGTTGGAGGTACATATAATCTTGACCATGGAGGTACCACCATGTAATAGCATCCATTTTGTATTGGTCTTTGACAATAGAAGGGGTATGATTTTTTCCTGAAATAAACAATCCAAATTCTTTCATAACAGTTGTCTACACTTCTGGATCAGTGAAGAGTCTACTAAATGCCCTCTTATACCCATTAGCAACTTCAAAATCTCTATATGGCGGTATTCTCCCTAGGATAGAAAGTACTTTTGTGGTATAGTACCTCGGAGATAGGGCATATGCAAGGAGGTGCAATGGTGTTGTCATCTTGTTCCAACGATGAAGAACGATTGCTTCCACCCTTTTGTAAAAGGTGTCTTCAGGATCATTCTCTCTCTTTTGTATTTCTATTTTTATTTTCTCCAACATCATGTCCATGCTATCATAGACATCCCCCAAGCATGGTTCATCTGTATCAGCAAACCAAAGCATAGACATGATAGGTTCGGTGAACTCCAATACATAATTCACACGATCCCACCAATTGTCATCCAAGATCAATGCCTTGACCTTTTGGGCCCTCTTTGAATATGATTCCTTCCATATACCCCATTGGTTGCTAATAACCAATTCACTCAATGCCTCTTTCACAAGTTGTCTTAGAACAATTGTGTGAGATGCAAACCGGGTCTCAGCAACCTAAGAACATGTTAATAGTAAGTTAATAGCACATTTAAAATATGTAAATAGCGCAAAAAAGTATTTTATTCAATTATGTAAAACATGACATAAATGAAACTAAATAAATTAAATTTACCTTCAACAATTCCAATCTTGAAAAAGTTTTGAAAATTGCTTGTGACATATGGTGGTTTGTCACAAACATCTGGATCTCCTCGGCCTCCTAGTATATTTCTTTCACCCACTCTATTTGGTTGCCAATTGCTTGCATCACCAAATTGAGGGAGTGTACGGTGCACAGTGTCCAAAAGATGTGCTCATATCTAGCCTCTACCAAAGCACCTGCAGCCCTGCAAACTTTTGCATTGTCCGTAATTACTTGGACAACATTTTCACTACCCACCATCTCTATGGAGTCAATGAGAATCCTGGAAATGAACTCTGCATCTTTCACTTCCCCTTCACAGTCAACCTCCCTAAAAAACATTGCCCCCTTGGGGGACACTGCAATAACATTAATCAATGGACAGTTTTTGCAATCTTTCCATCCATCGGAAACAATAGATACACTTTTTTCAACCTAAGAATCTCTAATTGGTTTCAATTGGGCCTCTATAGATTTCTTCTCTTTTTGCAATAAGGTACACACCTTTTCATACCTAGGACTTGTGAAACTAGGAGGTGCACTATTTATTGCTGACACCATGTCCTGCCAATATGGTGATCTCACCAAGTTGAATGGAAGACCATTGGCATAGAGGCAACGTGCAATTTTTTCTTCAGCAATATCTCTTGCCTCCATTTTAAATGCCCTCTCCAATGGACCTCTCTTGCGGGTGGTGATTTGTGGTTCTTCATCTTCATCTTCCGTAGAGGGCATAGGCAAGAAGGGATGTTTGGAGGCCATAATTGTCTGAGAGGGTAATGCCATTGTTTTTTTCTTTTCGGAACTATAACCACTTTGTTTTCCTTTTGCAATCAATTTGTCAGCATCTTCTTGTTCTTTTATAAATCCTGCTATTTGTACAATAGGCAACCCCTTCTTATCTGGGCCCTCACACATATTAATCCCTTTACCACCAGGGCCCATAAAATGAAGTTTCACTCGGTAATAGGAGCTATTATATTGTGCATTGCAAAAATTACACTTCCAAACAAACCCCCCACCTCTAGGAAGTTGTGAAATTCTTGTGGTATGTCTCCATAAAGGAGATCCTTGATCAATTTTAAATTTTTGACTTCCCTCCCCATCCACTGAACTTTGACTACTAGCCATTGTTGCAATCTATAAAAAAAAATGAAAACAAATACTTGAAAAAATTCTTCACAAACTTGAAAAAATCCATCAAAAACTTGAAAAAATTCATCAAAAGACTAAAGAATAAGGTTTAAATGCATACCTTAAACACTTAAATCTCCTTTGTGGAAGCTATTTGACACTCCACAATCGATCTCCTTCGAATACAATCACCTCCCTTCAAAATGCCAAGATGGAGAAAAAATATGGTGAGAGCAAAATGAGAGGTAAAAATGAAATGTATGTGTGTTTGAAGGCCTCATATTGGGCCGTTTTAGGGTTAGGAGGAAAAAAAGAACGAAAGCTTTTTAATCAAGTTTGGGCCCACTTTTTTGACTTGGCCCGTGGAACAGGGTTTGTGCTAGAATGCTGATGCGCACCAGCAATATGAGTTCACCGCGGATGCGCGGTGTTAGTAAAGCTTTCAAGACCTTGATGAAATTGAAAGCAATCAATACTCTAGAAGAGCTGCTATACTGAAGATCTTTTCAGAACTCAAAATAAGTATGTTGTTGGTTGATATGGGTATGCAAGACCGAATATATTATTTGATTCATTACCTCTTCATTTCAACTTGTAGTGAACAAGAGGAGGATATAATTGCAGCAATGAGAAAATTTTTAGTTTTGATTATCAAAGAGTTGAATGACATTCCAGATTTCGTCCTATCTTTCCTACTAAACATTCATGAACAAGAAGGAAAGAATTCCTCTACTGTTGGTATGCTGATCAGAGATTTGTTCAATCAGTGTGAGGGAAAATTGAAGCCACACTTGAAGAAGACAGAGCTGATAAATGAAGTGGTCATTAATGCAAAAGATAAAATGTTGTTTCTCAATAATTCTATGACTGTTTCTCAAGAAGACCTCCTTGGTATGCTTGTGATTAATAATGAAGAGATCAGTAATGTACCTACTCATGAAGGGGTTATTGAAGACAAGAAGGATATAATCTTCAAACCAGCCAATAGTGATGATTCTTTACTTCATTATAGTAATGGAAATTTGGGTGGTTTTGAGTTTGATCATCAAACTAAGCTCTTGGGAGAGGTTATTTGTGAAGATATCAGTTTTGGTGTGTTGGGAGGTGCCTTGTTCAAAGAGACAACACTTCAAGAGCAGCATGAAGAGAACTTTCTTGTTGATCATATTAATCAGCCTCTTAGCATGTGGGATTCGAGTGTGAAGGCGTCTAAGGTTGTCAAGGAACCTTTATGGGATAAATATCCCTTTGATCCTAATAAAGTACCGAATTCTTATCTCAATGCAAGCTATGAGATGGACATGGGAGGAGAATATGTCTCTGACAGAGAATCTTGCATGGGAAAGCCCCATAATGACTTATTGACCAAGTTGGGGGCTGCTAAAACATATGATCAAAGTATCAGTAAGGTGGAAGCAGATTTAGAAGATCGAAGGGCCCTTGCCGATGGAGGATTTAAAGAGGATCTCAAATTTGACTTTCCAATTCATGAGGTTGTTTGTCAACCAAGGTTCGAAGAATTGGTAAAATCTGATCCTCTTCATTTTCAATTAGCAGGTGGCGAAAGACAAGAGCTTTGGAGCAGCTTTGAGGGCAGCAAAGTCAAAAAACAAAGTTTTGATTTTGATATGCAACTTATTAGCAGTTCGCCATCCTGTATTTATGAGTGGGAAAATCAATTCTTGATATCCATTGAAGATGAGGGTCAAGCCCTATTCAGAATTGATCACTCATATAGTTTGATTGAAGAGAGTTTGGAAGGTGTTTGGATTGGAGCCACTCTCTTTAATCTGCAATTCATCAAAGACTCCTTGGAGATTATAAAAGCAGAATATCTATGCTGGATTATAGATCGGGATTATGCCTATGAATTCACAAACGTGTATTCCAAGGAAAAGAGGGAAAGGTTGATAAGCTTACTCTTGAGTTTGAATCAACCAAGGGTATATTGAAAAATGATCAGTTGGCCTTGATGGAGGTAGGAGACCAGCTAGCTGATTTCAAACAACTCAGAGAGTGTAAGGCTGAGCTACACTCTGTAATTGATAATCCTCCAAGCTTGCTTGTAAGTGAATGCATAAGAGGTTTAGAGGATTCAGTCTCCATTTGGGAAGTGTTTATTCATGATGACTTCCCCATCTTTGACACCGGATTCTGGAGATTGTTTTTGGCTCTATCTAACATTTGGAATCATGAAGATAATTTGTTTTGGTTTATTGGAAAATTGCTATGGTTGATTATCCAAGTATGGGATTTTCAACATGTTTTGATGAAAATCATTATATGTGAAAAGAAGGTATGTTGGAATGATAAGTGTGAAAATTTATGTTTTATGGATGCTGCTACCTTCTTTATCAGCAATTGGATGGTGACTTCTGAACATAAAAGGGTAATATGGAAAGGTAATGCGATCAGAAGTTGTTCTATGGTGGCGTTGGAACCTTCGATAAGGGTGCCATTAGCCTTATTCATGAGCAGATATGCTTATTTTGTTGGAAAATTTTCATATTGCAGCTGCTGCTTATTGTTTGGAATGCTGATTTTTCATAAATCAGATTTCAAAAAGTCTAAATCAGACCTGTTGGTTGGTATTTCCATTTTCTGACCTTCCAGTCTACTATTAGGACTGATTTTGAGCCTCAAATGAGAAAAGGATTGTTTCAGTGCAGCCAAAATTCATGTATGGGATGTTCTCTCATGTTTAACAGTGGCCTTCTCTGTGTTTTCTCCTATACCAATGTTTGGGGCAGCAAGTTGGAAACTGATTTGGTTCACCAGTTGGAGACTCATGAGGTGAAATTTGTAAGTCTTTCATGGAGTTATCTCAGTTATATCAGTTTGCTTCAAAGAAGGCATTATACATCTTCATGGAATTTTGAGGACGTGACGGAGGATCTCTTGCAAGGAGTTGCTCTTTCCTTTGCAAGAAGTGTTGGTAGAGTCACATATGTTGTTGTGACTATGTTTGATGCTATGAGGAGTTATGTTGAGGAGCATGTTTATGAGTTGACTAGTTTTTTCTTCTTAATGCTCGAGAATGTGTTTGACATTGGCTTTGCAGATTTTAACTCCTCGGAGTTTTTAGGACATGAGATGCTGCAAGATTATGATTTCAGTTTTTTTAGGACTGTCAAATTAAGCCACATGATTGGAGGGAGGACAGAGCAGTCTTGGAATATTGGTTATGTTTGTGTGATCAAAGTGGTGCAGCATCAACATGGCGGGTCTTTACAGAGATGGATTTGGGACCCTGGGATCCTACTTGGCATAGTAAGGATCAAGCTGTTTCTTGGAGAGTGGTAGCATTGCTTGAGGACAAGCAATTTTGGGAAGGGCGGACTGTAATGTCCCCATTTTAGCCCTATGCTCTTCAATTGGATTTAACCTATTTCCGGAAATCCGTAGGCTAAGCTGAAGCAGAAAATTAGGGTTTCCTCTTTCAGATGCTTTTTCGAGGGTTTGCATGTAAAAGGTTTCTACGTTTTTCTGGGTTTTTAGAGACCTCCAGGGTGATGTGACATACATCACGATTCGACATCCCCAGGGCGCCACTATTTATAGTAAGTCATGATGAAGCTGCCGGTTTGATGCTCAAATGATATTTGGAAATACTTACTATTTTTAGTAAGTTTGATTCTTGCTCAGTTAGTGTACAAAATGAGGTTTTACCAATTTTCACTATTTTATAGCATTTGCTATTTTTAGTAGAATCTATCTTTGAAGCGATTATTATTCTAGCGGCTGACTCAATGGAGTTCTTGGTCCGGTTTGGATTTAATTAGAGTTTGGCTTCGATGGTTCTGAAGTTAACTTACTATTTTTTGGCATTGCTATTTTTAATAGCCAGTTCATTTTTTGGCGGAAAGCATCATCATCAACTTGGATTCGGTTTGGCATTTGTCGAGTTTGCTATTTTTAGCATTTCATGATTCTTGATTTAGGCCATTGTATTTGGTTATCTCCTTGGGTGAGTTTGAGACTTGGTCAATTTTTCATGTCTTGAAGTTGTACACTTACGCCTAGGCTTGATGACTTCAAGTTGTTTTAAAGGGACATTAAAGAGGGGTCAAGTGAGCGTTTTAATTATTTAATAAATGCTTTATTGTTGCACAATGGAAATGGGCCTAATGGGGAAGGTGAATGATATTTTAATATTTCAAAAGTAAAATGCTAAAGGAATTTAAGCGTCCCTTTTGGAAGTTGAAGTGATTCAACTTCTTGGAATTTGAGGAGCCTCTTGTTGCTTCATTTGCCAACTGAAGCCTATATATTGATGTTTTATGATGAGCTGATTATGCATATTTTGAAGAGCAAAGTTACGCTGCTAGAATGAATCCAAAACCTGGCTAAGGGGAAGCTTAGCAAATCATTCTTTCTTTAGACCTAAAACTATGGCTTCCTAGGAAGATTTCTGAAGACCATGCTTCATTCAGGAGTGTGGATAGTGCTCAATGGTGATTTTATTTATAAGCAAATTGCTGATTTATAATTTGTTTGTACTGCTGTTGTAAATGGCTGAAGCTAATTTTTGTTCATAGCTTCATCATCGATTTTTATTTCATTTTGGGTATTCGCTCATGATGTGCAACTGTGAAGGGCGACCCTTTGTGCAAGTTCTCAGAATTTATTACTGAGTTGCTGATTTTTAAAGTCAAGTCGACCCCCTCAAGAGGGTCGTACCTTTTGGAGCTTGTCTTGAAATTCGTGCCACCTGTTTCTCTCTGTTTCTGGCTCGAATTCTTCTTGGAACATGGACGCCTAGTCTCTAGTTGTTGATTGGCTGTGGTTTGGAGGCATTCCGAGCTGATTCGGGAAAGATACGTCCAATTCTATGAGTTTTCTTGTTGCTGGACTGATTTTCTGTTAACACTGTTTCTATATCAGACTTATTAAATAATTGTACTTGCTGGTCTGAGCTTCAATTCTTCATCTCATATCATTGTAAATGTTAGAGGAAGTGTTACTCTAACTGTTTAATGTTTTTGGAAGCTTATCTATTTCATTTGCAGCTATTATTATTCTTTGTAAAGCTGATTAGTAGTACTAATAGCTCTTTCTTTATTGCTGCAATTTTATATCTGTTTTACACTCCCACAATTGAGTGGTTGAGTTTTAGAATAAACATCCTTCTTGTTTGTAATTTCCCCCCCCACGTTATAAGTGGTTGTGTGGACAGTATTCCCCCCACGTTAATAAGTGGAAGAGTGGATTTAAAGGCTGGCTTGCCGCCTAATAATTGTTGTAAACTCACCCACTGAATAAGTGGAGTATTCTCACCGCTTGTGGATGCCTGCACAGCAGATGAATTGTACTTTCAGCTTTGTTTATGCCTAATGATCCTCTGACCATATGCTATCACCTCGCCCACATTGGGATCTTGGTGAACATTCTTGGTTAGAGTTATCTTCTTTGCTGGTTTACATTTTGGAGCTAACGCTAATCAGTGTTTGGTTGCTGATTTGAATGTTAATTTTGGGAAAAATTAATGGGAATATTTCGAAGGCAAAAATAAAAGTTCGAAAGTAATGGCCTTTGATGTATCATAAAGTGGGCGGTATTTTTCTTGCTCAACAGCGTTTAAAGTGGTTATGAGAACCATATACAAGTCTGCCCCACGACAAAGTCAAAAGGACAGACCAATTTGAGTCGAATCTGAAGAAAGTGTAGAAGAGGTCAATTCTTGAGAAGATTATACGGGGCAGCGGAACCAAGTCTTGGCTTAACGAGCACTGCATTTTAGAACTTTTAAGCAAATGCGACTGGCGGGTATAAAGCTGAGATCCATGACTTTCACTAATCTGGAAACATAATGGATGGAGCCCGAAGTGATGAGAGCTTTGCTCTGGGATATTGTAAGGCTTACATGTTATGCCTTTATTAGCGCAAAGAGAATCTCTTTTCGCAATTCTCAGGCATGGGTATCAAAATGTTGAGAAAGAAGAATACAGGCATGTTTAAAGACAAAGGATGGTTGAGATATGTGTGTTGAGTGTGAGGCCTACTGGAACTATGTGGGTGTCCTTTGTTATATGTCTTCTCCGAAGAAGTGGTTGGCTCTCATTTGTTTTTGCTACCGTTATGTATAATGGTACTATGGAATCATGGAGGCGTCTCTAAATATCATCCACGGGAGTCTTTTAGAACTCGCCCTTAACAATGGTGATTTTGATCCTGTTTTAGATGGGGATATTTTAGATGTAATAATAACAGATTCTTTTGAAATGAAGGTTTACATTCATGAATATGGTAAAGTGCGAAATTTCTGTAGGCGTTTGTGTGATAGCTTAGAGTTTGTTCAGGTGACTGATTTCCTTGAAGGGGATACTTCATGCAATGAAAGGAATTTAATCACTCTTTTAATCTTCCATTCTGCCCAACCCCTCGAAAGGAAACGAATGAATAATCAACAGGCGGAAGTTTAACAGAATACTTTGGTGAAGTATGGCGCAGATATATTGATATGGTTTTAGAAACTACAAAATTGGTATAATCTCTCACCCCTTTCTTAAACGGCTGTGTCAACGTGCGAAGTGATACCTTGGAAATCTTCATTGAAGTATAATCATATATCAAAGAGATGTCACTTCAGCAGTTCAAGAAACAATTGTTGGGTAACTGTGGCAACTGCAAATACCATATGTGTGACTGAATATGATAATATTCTATGTAAATCTTTGTCAGTATGAAGTCTTATGTGTGAGTAATTTAAGTGGAAATTATGTTCCTTCAATGACAAAAATTGCAGACATGTATGCAAAGCACAGAAGTCTCCATGAAAAGCATATCTTTGTTTCAAAAATCTTTCTAAGGAGCCTAAACCAATAGACCAGATCCATCTGCTAAGGCCGTTTCAGTGCTGGTGGGAGATTACATTGTCTGTAGAGATCAGACCTTGGGCAATCGAGTAGGGCAAAGTTATTAGTGGGAGTTTATCTCTATCGAGCAATTCAGAAGTCAAAAACTTCTGATGATGTGTAGCCTTGGAATATCTTTTCAAAGGCGTATGGAGGCATAATTCTTCAAGGAAAAAGTGGTAAAAACAAAGGGAAATCATTTATATGAGTGGGTAACTTAAAAGGGACGACATTATGAAGATTAGCATGAGGATCCCTATCTTAATGATCATGCATACCAGAGCTGCTTTCTGAAGATACTTCATGCCGTTTCCATGTATGTGAAGGATTCCCCAAATTGTATGAGAGAGAAAAAGCAAAGTTTGCCAAGGCTGAAAAATAGTGGTCAACCAGCACCACTTTTTATTCGTCCCTCTACACAGTGGTATACATGCGAAGAGCAGCTTGCAGGCGTAGGATCTGATTTGACTCCTCTGACAGTAATGTCCAGAAGGCAAATACAATGAATCCCAAAAGAAGCAGAAAGAGACCAGTTTGGTGTTTGGCATGCTTGTTTTTCTATGCATTCATCTAGAGAGGAACTTGAGAAAGCATTAATGGTTTTGAAACCCAAGGAAGTCATTTCAACCACTCCCAAATGCAAAGCGACTGAACTGCAGTGTGTTAGAAAGAAAATTAGCAATACTCAAATATGGTCCCAAAATGATTCAGGTTTGCAATCCAGGGCTACAAATACATTCTGTCAAGCTCGTTGAAAATCAGAAATCTAACAAGATATGGTTAACAACACAACCACATTTCATGTTTCAAATCAATTGAGCCTTTATACATGCTTCAAGCTAGACACAGGGTTGAAATAAAAGCACTCTATTGTTGTGGATATGACTTTTAATTTTAATTATAAAGTTCATGCACATAATGCTTGAAATTCATTTTTAAATAGATTAAACATTATATTTACGGGTGGTGAAGAATATCTTTATTTGCTAACTGATTTCCAAGAATCAGTTACGAAAAATTAAAGGGCCACTTTTGGGAAAATTATTTATTGTAATGGTTTGGAAGGAAGGAGGGATCTTTTTTTGCTGTGATTCATTGGAGGGGAAGTAGAGAGCAGTTTTGTTTTCTTTTTCAAACATAGTTTGAGGAACAGAGATATTTTGAATTTGTGAGTTCATTATGTGCATTAGAGGAATAAAGGAAAAGCTTTAAATCTGTGTGTTTAATTGCTCACTTTGATTGTAAATTTCCTTGTGCGTGAGTTTGCAATCTTTCTTTGGTGGTTCTGTTATATTCAGCTGTGAATAAATATGTTATTGGATCTGTGAATTCTGAATATATGGATTTGGAGGATATTGCTGCTTATCCCCTTGATTATTGTTCGTGGGTGTGGAGCAAATGATCTTTGTGTCATTTATTCACAGTCTCTTCATTCCAAATTAATCAATCGCATCTGTGGCATTGTTATGCACAACTGTTAGTTCTTCCTTTCCTGTTTTCAGGTTAAAAGCACATGGTCCAACTTGTCAGTCAACGAGGAGATCAAATCAGAGCACGGGAGGTCTAAATGAAGAAGTTGAAGAACAGACATTGAAAATTGACTAAGGCAAGTGCAAAAGCGCCCTTGCTGAAGAAAGGCGCCCAATCTTCTGAAGCCTCAAACTCAGTGTTTCAACTTAGCATCTCCCAGGCACATCTCTTCAGCACCAATCTAGCTCAACAGTGAATCTATCAGCAACTACTCAGGATCAAATGATCAATTTGGAGCGAGGATCAAACAGAGGTCATTCAACATGGCAAAATGATGAAAAAGCACTCAAACTCAAAATGGACGCCTAAAAAGGTCAAAGGCAAGTTTGTTGACTTCAGTTAAGATATTTTGGAGGCAAACTTGGCCAAATCATCCCACTATCACTGGAAATCAACCTTTTGAACTCCAGATCAGGCCAAATTAGGCTTAGATCATGAGTTAGGTGCCCAAACTTCAAGGATTCAGGCTTGAGTCTATATAAAGCAAATCTAGGCATCCTTCTTCATTATTTCTTTTGCAGGTTGAAGATCAAAACAGCAATAAGCTCTCAAGGATGTCCTTTCAAGATCTGGCAAAGGTTTTTGACAGTTCTTCAATATTTTTTGAAGATCAGAGGCAGAGGAAGATTTCTTATCAAAGGCTAGATTCAGAGACAAATAAAAACTTCCAATCCATCTCTTGTCTACTTCCTCTTTTCTTGTCTTAGGTATTCTTGCATGTCACACAAATCAGCAAGCTACCACAGATCTGATCAACTGGGCAAAATCAGAATAATTTTCCAGTGAAACCCATCTCGTCAGATTTTCTAGAAACAGCAAACTTGTTGCCTCTATTTTTGGGGGTTTTTCTGAAAAAGTTTCCGAAAAAGTTTCAAAATCAAAATTGGGTTTATTCAGCATTGAAGCACAAACAAAACCCA
>VDFB02009772.1:0-32196 GCA_007258455.2 Sequoia sempervirens | reverse complement strand
AACATCTACTCTTTGTTTTTCAATCGTGAGAAGCAAAGTTATCAAATTCCAATCAATCAATTACAACATCTACTCTTTGTTTTTCAATCGCGAGAAGCAAAGTTATCAAATTCCAATCAATCAATTACAACATCTACTCTTTGTTTTTCAATCGCGAGAATCAAAGTTATCAAATTCAAATCAATCAATTACACATCTACTCTTTGTTTTTCAATCGCGAGAAGCAAAGTTATCAAATTCAAATCAATCAATCACTCATCTCCTCTTTGTTTTTCAATCACGGAAAGCAAAGTTATCAGTTCTCTATTCGATTTTCTATCCTATCAACATGATGATCCGAGAATTTCTCTATCTATTGACTAAAGAAGCAATTTTAATCATCATTTTTCATCACACAAGCATTTTGCAACTTTTTCCCTAAAAGCGCAATTTTGTCGCTATTATGCGCAAAAACCCCATATGCGCTAAAATTTTTCTTCTATGCGCTAGACTATTTACCCAATACGCTAAAACCCTGAATGCGTAACTCTGTTTCCTTAATGCGCTACTTTAACTACCTGATGCGCAACTTTAGCACTTTTGGGCAAAACCCTAAATGCGCCGTTCTGTGCCCTAGATGTGCTAAAATACCTACCTAGCCGATTTCACCCTAAATGTGCAACTCTATTTGTCGAATGCGCTAACAGATCAATTTTTGTTCTATTCCTAGATGCGCTAAGGAATTTCCTAGATGCGCTAGTAGAATTATCGAATGTGCTATAACTATTCCTAAATGCACTAAAATGTTCAAAAAAAAATTTAATCCGACTTAAAACGATTCAAATTCGATCTAAAAAACTAAAAATTGACAACATAGAGGGTTCGAATCACTCACCGGTGGTCCATACGCCGGTGGTCTCTGATATCGTCGCGCCCGCTCGAACCTATGTCTGTGCATGGGGATCACCATCTCACCAAGTCACTCTCAGAGCTCGAATTTTACTGTAGCAGCAAGGTGAAAATGACACTTCATTTTACCCCTTTTACCTTATAAGGGTCCTTTTAGGGTGGGCATTAGTGGCATTTTCCATTTTTCAACCTCCTTTTCACTGGGGCATCGACCACATCATCTATCGGGAGCTAAATCACTGTTCCCCAATCCTTATCAACTTCTTCTTCCATGATTTATCTCCCGAGGGGGCATCATCGACATCAAAAATCAGAAACATATCAGGGGCAAAAAAATTTATTTTCTTTGAAGTAATATGTTTCACACATCACTTCAAAGAGGGGCAAAATGTATACGCATAAAAATGGTCATGTCTATAATCCTGGAAATTAATTAAATATTTATTATTTAATTAATTTCTTCTAAAGTCCTCTACATATGATTAAATTTAATTAATTTAATTATATTGTTCATTCATTTTATTCTCCATAATTAAATAAATTTATTTATTTAATTATTTTCATATGTCCACTTAATTATTTTAAATAAATACATTTTATTTATTTAAATTAATTATCGAATAAATTTTCTAAATTAAATCTTTTGATTTAATTAAGTTTAAATATTTCCCCTTTCTTCTATTTTAATTATTCTTCTAATTAATTAAATGTTTCATTTAATTAATTTCATAAAAGTAATTTAATTAAATAGATCGTATTTAATTAAAAATATCTTATAATTTCTTTCTAAAATCAAAATTAGGTATTCTAACCTAATTATGCAATCTTCTCATATCATAATTAAATATTTTATTTAATTATGAGATATTCTACTTTTTTCAATAAAACATGATTAAAGCTCTTTTCTCACCACAAGTTTTCTTCTGCTTTTAAAAGCTTAATTAAATATTTTATTTAATTAAGAAAAGTTGAATGTCCTCCACAAATAAATAATTGATTTTTTTTAATTAATTATTTATCAGCTTTTAATCTTTCTTTTATTCTTATCTTCCCTTCTTTTTCCTCTTTCATAATAAAATAGAAAAATCTGATTTTAGGGTTCTTCTATCCTCTCCTTCAGTTTCATCTTTCTTCAACCGTTCGATCTGCCAGGAATTATCACAACCGTTAATCAAGACAGCCAATCAAAATCATTCGAAAAATCTATAAATACCTGTGTGAATCCAAGCATTGGTAATAGGCAATTAAGTAGAATTCATGCACTTAGTTTATTCAATCATTTTAATTTCAAGTTTATCACCATCATCATAGCTTAATCTTGCATATCATATCAAAATCTCGTTCTTTAGGAAGACAGTTTGTTGAGCCTAGCCATACATCTGAGAACACAAGGCTGGAATCTACAAAAACACTAAAGATAGAGGACGATAGGACGACAATGGAAGCAGAATAGAGTTTGCACTTCTTTACTCCTTTTATATTCTCTTTTATTAAATGTCTTATTGGTGTGTTTGAATGTTTCATTTCAATTCAGTTATACACTTATTTTTCATACACACACAACTGACAAGCAAACAATCTCAAATCTGGTGCTACAGAATTGTCCAATGATTTCTCAGAATTTTGGGAGAGGATTGATTCGCCATTAGTGGTGAATGAGTCCCACCTTAAAGCTAGAAATCTAGGTTTTGTTAGATTTTGGATCCTGACGCTCATAAACTTGTTCCCAATAGTTTTCATCAGAAGCGGGATTGATTCACCATCAATGGGAATGAGTCCCACTACTGGTTTTCTATGATTTCAGACAGCATTAAGATGATTCTAGATTCTCCATTCTCTACCTAGGTATACTCTGAATCAACCACTTTCTATTCTATTTTGCACTTGTTCATTCATAGTTCATTATTTGCAAACATCATTGTATTTTCTAACACTACATAAATCATAGGTTTTTCATACATAATCAATCAATTAGTTCATATAATTGCACTTAGATCATTCCATTTAATCCAAATAACATCATACATGGAAAAATTTGAATGAACCTTGCTAGATCTTTTGGCCCTTCTTTCTCCTTTTAGGTGAAAAACCCTAGAAGTGCTAGAAAGGGACTAAGGTGTCAGAAAAATCTATGGTTAGGTAAAAATTGTGGCCACCTCAACAAATCCAGTTTGTTACACTCATTATTTAATAGTGATATTAATGCATCATGGGTGTATTTCTCAAGAAAAAAGATTTAAGGTTGAGATCGTGCTTCCAAAACTCCTAAAGGGACATCAAATGATATGTTGTACAAACCATTAAATGAACTGGTGGCACCTTGAAAACTAGGAGATCTACCATAGAGGCATGGGATTGTAGAAAAATGGAACCATTGAACCATAAATTGGGAGTTTTAAACTTTTAGGATCCTCTAATATGCCGATCAAACCAAATAAAACCCGAAGTCAGGAGCTTTGGAGTTTTACAAACCTCTGATATGTCGATTACCTTTAATGTCAAAGGGAACTGAATTAGGAAGTTGAATGATTCTGAAACTTCATAACTTAGCAATGTAGTTATGAAAATCACAAAAACCATGACCTATCAGATGCTTAACAAAGGCAGGGGATGGAAATCTATTTGATTCAAGAAGGAAAAATTGCATGTTTTTGAATTAGAATTTGATGGGTAACACCAGCCATGTTGTAAGGTACTTTTAAAGTACCTAGAGCACTTGTATCCTTAGATGACCCAAGTGAATTGATATTACCCCCTTGCTTATGGGGAGGGACATATTTTGGTGGTTTTTACAAATGGTTATTCATCTGGGACATCTAGATATTCATCTAGGATAGTTTTTTGCTTCAGTTCTTCATTTTCTTTTATAAACTCTTGCCATCTCCTAACATCCTCCCTCTATCTTTCCACATGTTCTTCCAATTCTTGAGTGGTCATTTCATCATAATTCTCAATAAGGGTAGAGTGATCCATGAATCCATACTAGGTCTCTTCTCCTTGTTGTAATGGAATCATGTGGTCATACTTATTTTGTCTTTGGATTTGTTCTTCATCAAATTCTGTGTAAAACTCCTTCATTTTTTGAGGGTCTTCCTTAAAGCAAAAAAAAAAAAGACAACCAGTGTTTTCTTGCTCACATGGGGTATGAGGATCTCTTCCTAGATCATCATTATGATACTATGATTCATACAATGGATCAAAGCTATTGTGCAATGTAGGAGGTTGTTCTAGGATATTCTTCTGATCATTGAATGTAGTGTTTAGTTGTTTAGATGTTATGTTTTGAGAACTATTGGTTTTTTGGAGAGAAGAATTACCTTTATTTTTCCATTTACTGTCATTCTTCTTTGGACTTTATTTGTGCAAAGATCTCTTGTTGTTCATTTAATAGGATGCCATGATGCTTTGAACTCTAGGTTTTTTTCTTCTTGATGTGTATTTTAATTTCTCAGTCATGCATTCATTCCTACAAATGTTGATAGAGTTTCCACTCACTTTTGTGAAAAGTGAGAAAAGTTTATAATCCTTTTAGATATGTTCCTAGTGGAGTCTTTTGATGTGTAATTCAGCAATTCAATTTTGGAACTTTATTGACTCTATAAATGGATAGGCTGGACCCAAACTTTTCTTGAGTCTCCCTAGTAGAGTTTCCAATTGATTAGGTCTCAAAAACACATTTTTTGAAGCTTAAGAGGGTGCAATTCTCTTAATATGTTTTGGGCTAATGAACGGGGCAAATATGATTGATCACCCACTCCTCTTTAGGCTCTGCTAAACCTAGGTGGGTGTACCTGTGTGATAAGGAATATTTGAAGGCTTGAATATGATCTCTAACTTAGGAAATTTACTCACAATAGCACATGGGGGTGAATTAGATGCAAGGCTAATGACTAGTTCCTGCTATGAATATTTTCAAGAATCAAATGTATGTGTAAAGTTTGTATAAAGTTGTTCTAAATATAACCAGTGCCTAATCTATTGGGTGAATGGAGTTGAGAGGTGGATTATGATGATGGAGATAGATATATGAGATAGGTAGATCTATTCCTCAACTTAACTATAACTTTTTGGGCACCTGGAATGTTTACACCTTGTACAAATATGTAGGTTACTCAGCTATTGTACTCTTTCTTATAAATCCCAGTGTTATTCTCCTACATTTATATGATATCATGAAAGGATTTTTAATTCTTAACCTGATGGAAACCAATGAAAATAACCACTTTAAAAGGATTTTAATCGTTGGAAGGAACCGATTAAAATGAATTACTTCAAAGGATTTTTAATTCACTCTAACTAGAACCCAATCAAAACAACCACACATCAACAACAAATGTGTCCTAACATATTGTATAAATTTGAATAACTTAAGAGAACCATTTTGGAGACAAAACAACAACATATAAGGATGAAAAGTAACACAACAGTTGAACATTGAAAGTAAATCATTGATTATGAATAGTCTTCTCCATTATACTCCTTTAAAATATATACATTAATTGCAACACTTTCTAAAATATGGAAATGGATGGATGGAATATGATATTTGAATGTAACCTACTATTACTACAAATGATGATGATAGTGATAACGATTCAAAACTATGCCTTGGTTTTCCTTTTCATAGGGGAAGAAAAAATCTATAGGTCTGTTCACAAAAAGTTACATCATTTGATAACTAAACATGATTAATAGAAACATAAATACTTAATGGTTTGTCAATGGATGCAGCACAATCCGATAGTCTCTAGCAAGCACCCCTGATCACCAAAGACCTATTCAAGGCTCATGCTCCATGATAATGCACCCATGACTATAAAATTTCATTATCTTGTCATCCCTTATTTGACCTGTGCAATGAACAAACTAATCTTCGACACCTGTTCGATATGTCCTATCTTTGCATAAGTGTCAGCATTGTTTATGATATCCTTCATTGCATATTCAAGTTTGATGATATGTCCTCGCTACACATGTGTTGTTTCAAGTACTTTATCTTCATCGTTAATTTCATCAAGGGCCATTGAAAAATACTAAGCTATCTCATCCTTGCACACATCCTAGTCTTTGGATATATGTGGTTAAAACCATGGGAGTTATAGCCATCATAGTAGGAACATCAATTCCTAGGACTTTACTAGCTGAATAGTAGTTTTACTGGTAGTATTCCTCACATGATTCCATAGGAAATGGGTGTGTTAGCTCTCAAAAATGTAAGTTTGAACCACGAAAGGCTTCCAAGCTTTCACAACGTTTCAAGGTAACAGAACAAGGCTTGAAACAATCAAACCTTCTACTCTTCTAGTGTTGCAAAACCAAGGCAGGTGTACCTCTCATGAACAATGTAGGCTTACCATATAATTGTCTTTCTGAAGTGCTTTGTCTACAATGGCAGATAACAGTGAATAAAGTGAAACCAAACTTGATAGCAACTTCTACATCTAAATCCTAAAATACTAAATAAAAGAGATTGAATGAACTCAAATAATGAAATTGAAGGGACCAGTTCCTTGTTGGGTATGCAGAGTCAAATGAAATAGAAATGGGCAACTAATTCTGGTAGAAGATCGAATTGTAGGCATATGATCTATTCATAACTTGTATGAACAATGCAAGATTATGACTACTGAGCTCTACTTTAACAATCCAGATGAATCTTCCTGATTACTATGATGAATGAAAAGGATTTAATCCCTACTTGAGAAAACATGTTAAATAATCACACAAATGTAGAAAATGTGCATAGAGAAATTGAAAATAAACTTTTTATTCCAATTTAAACAACCAGAAAAACTCAAATTGGAGACAGCTTCAACAATACTCTTCAATAAACTCGACATGCAATTGAAACCAAAACAAAAATGCCACACAACTAAATTTCATTGAAACCACCATTTGAAAACATGCACATAGTCTCTGATGAGAGAAGATTATCCTATTGTAGCAATCTGACTACCTACTGCTTCTAATCTAAAATTGTGTCCCTTTTAATTACAATCTGGGTGCCTCTAAATACACCAACATTAGAATTTATATCATTTCAAATTCATATCGGTCCACTACCAAATTCGGGCCCCAACGATGTCGGCCTTCAACAGTTATTTTAGTAAAATCCATGTCGGCCTAAGATCTGTATTTCTATTGTTTACCAGCCATTTGCCAAGACAGCCCAGAAGGTATGCCAAAGGAAAAATAACATCAATTGTTACTACCCAAGTTCCCTACCAGTATTCGCCATGACCATCTATTTGTTATACTGAAGTCAAGAAGAGCCGCTTTTGTATCTTTACATTTCACTAGAGCCTGCCACTATCGTTGAGATGTCATATAGATTTAGAATGCTTTATCAAAATGCATTCCCTTAGTGTGCTTTCCATTCGCCGAGACATTAATGTTCTCACACTGACCAAAATCCTTTATCTTTATGCTTTTCGCTATAACTTGTGACTGTCAGGGAAACCCTATGTAGACAATATAATGTTTCACCGAAGGCTTCGAAGTCAACCTGAGTCACTAAGACAAAGCATCTTTGATGCCGAAAACCATTCCTTACCCACATGTCTTCGTCAAGACATTTCAAACTCGGGGGGATGTAACATAGAACTCTTCGTGTTACACCAAAAGGCCCCATGCACACTTGTTCACCAAAACACTATCGATCTCTCACCAAAAGCCACATAATGAACCCCATTGGCAAGACACATTGAGTTCGCTGTGACATGATGGGGACTCCACATGCATAAAGTCAGTGAGACTAAAGGTCTCTCATCGAGACCTTATCCCGATAGCCAAACACACCAATAGGGTCCTTTAATTGTCAGTCGGTATAACAAGATGATATCGCCAAGACCTTCCGCCGAAAGGTATAACTCACGCTGATGCACTCAATTAGTTGCCGATAGAACTTTTCAAATGTCGTTCAATAAGACACAGATGTTTCGCTATGAACTTCACCCGAATATGATTTCCTATGCCAATAAGTATCTCATCTGTCACTGAAACATAGGATATTTCATTCCGATAACCTGCAACAGGAATTAGTGAAACATACACAGGTCAGGGAGACAATAACTTTGTCTTGCCAAAAACAAGAATGTAATGAAATATTACAATTTAGATGGATTCAAATGGATCACATGAAAGAATATAAGGAAGACAATACAAAGAGGGAATTTTATGCCTATGATGATGACTCAATGCTGGAACTCTTGGGTGCAATAGGCTATAAATTTTTTAAAATTTTATAGTTCTAACAGTGGCTCCGTCTGGGGATGAATGATAGTAAAATCATTGCAAGGATCCAGAATCTTGGGTGAGCAGACCATACATAAAAAAGAAGGATCAGTGAGCAGCAATGGAATGAATGGTAAAATGGAGATGAATGCAAAATGGAGATGGACACAAAATGAAAGTGAAATGGAGATGGATGAAAACCTAAACTACTATGCATGGAAAAGAATTTTAAAGAGAAAAAGTAAGAGTTGTCCATGCACTGGCAACCCTCAATCCTTTGTACATTAACCCCTCCTATCTTGAGCTATTACAATCTGAAAATCATACTTTCCCCTGTCAAACACCTAGTTTTGTTTTGAGTTCAATAGATTCCTCTTGAAGACACATATGCAATCCTTCCTATCACTGTCGTTGCAAGTTCTCAGAGTATCATTATGCTTGATTTGGCCCAAAATCCCTACACTATTCTGTAATTTGAATTTTTCATCATCTTGGGACAAACCCCTGTTAATCTCAACATTCAAAATGCATACATATGAAATACAATATTCCTCATTATCTCCCTCACTATTATGTATTCTAAAACACTTCCCTAGCTGTATAAAAATTTCACAATCAAAGTGTTTCACTTGAGAAAAAATGTTTTGTTATATCAGCACTATATAAAACACACAAATCTGAAACCTTTTGCACCTCTTTAATACCATCATTTGGAATCAATATTAGATTATAACTCACATCTCCAATTTCTAGCACATATGAATCAATCAAATCTAGAATTCTAGCATCCTTGGCATGCAAATAAATGTCTTCTTCAGATGGATTAGAAATTTCAAAATCACATACCTCATCTCGAATGGAAGTAGACTTCTGACCAATATCAAAAGTATCATCATTCCAAGAAATACATAGGGAGTCATAAGAATCTTTACACAAATATTTTTTATTGTCAAAACAAGTGTAAGTTGGACACAAAACTTCAAGATCATCTTCATGTGCACATCCCTGGTATTCAAAAGTAAACAAATCTGCAATCTGTTCATAACTAAGTGAACAAGCCTCTATATTTTCATTACTACAGTCATACTTCTCACTTTTGTCATCATCAAACATAAATCCAATACCATCAGAGAATGGGAAATCAGAAACATCATCAATGCAGTTATTTATTCCATCATTTTGTTTGTCTAAAATTATTTCCTCCATTTGATAGAATGGATTTGAAAATATCTAAAACTTACTCATTGACACACCTTGGCAAAAAATCATCTGATCTTCATTTAACTCTTCATCATACAATGGTTTGAAAAAATTTGGAAATCACTTTCAAATGTACAAACCTCATCATGATCAAATGTATCTTCATAACTTTCAACTGCAACCAGAGGTATTGTATACTTACTATCTAATGAATCAACATCTCCTATTTCCTCTTCATCTTGATCTTCATAAGAGGTGAAAGAATCCCTTGAATACAGATCAAAATCCTTAAGTTCATCATCAATATCAGAATATTCACAACAAACACTACTCTCTCTATGACAATCTGTTGTGCAAGGAAGACACCTTACACCTTCATCTTCCTCAACCTAGTGAAAATTATCTGAAACTAGATATACTGTGTGATCTTCTTCATTGCTTTCCATCTGCATTCCCTCTTCTTGCACTCTTTGGGCTACAACACAGTAATCTAGGGAATGTGGAATATCACAAAAATCACAGAAGTAATTGTTACTTACCATATAGGTTCCTTTTATCAATGGATCAATAGCTTCCTTGTTTCCAGGCCTAGCTGTTATAGGTTTGCTATCCCTCCAGTCTGATTTATAAGGCATGTCATGCAACCTCAGCCTTTTGTTCCTATATGTGTTGCTTTGTTGAGAAACCCTAGGAATGTCTCTTTTACTGATTATCCAAGCAGCCTTCCTATTGTTTTCAATTGTTTGTGCCATCTTCTACGCTTCAGCCACATTTCTTGGGAATTTATTTCTCAACTCATACCTTGTCTTTGGATCAAAAGCATTTAAATAAATACTCAGTGCTACAGAGTCTAGTAACTTTGATCCAAGAAGTATTTTATTTTGCAACTTATTGAATCTCTGATTAAAATCATAAATTGTATCACTTTGATCTTTCTGAATGTGTAATAATTCATGAAGAGCAAAATCTGGTATACTTAGATTCCCAAATTGCTCGAGGAATTGATCTTGAAATCCTTGGAGATAATCAGTAGAAGCAGCTGGTAGGCCTTTGAACCAATCCCTAGCATCTTCAACTAGTGATATCATGAATAGCCTCATGCGAAAATCTTCATAGGGCACATCCAAATCTTGAATAAAAGCATTGAAATTCCTTAAATGATCTTCAGCAGTGATTGCATCACACCTTGTAAACTTTGGAACAATACTTCTCCAACTACCATCCATTAGATAAGGGGATAATGGAATCCATGCCAAATCAAATTGTTTGATCATTGTTGTATGCTAGTGAGGGGGGGCACTAGGTGGGTACGGATGCTGGTACATCAGACTGTAGTACTGTGTATGATAATATGGCACATACTACTGACCATGAGGAGCTCCAGCATGACCTCCCCTAAACTAAAATCCTCCTCCATTCATCTTTAAAAAAAAACTTCAAAAATTCTTTCAAAGTCGCCACCTACTTTTCCAAAAGTAGGAAAATCATTATTTCTCATCTTTTCCCAGTGGAATCACCCTTTCTGAAATTTCTCAAATGATAACTTTTCCTCCAATGACTCTATAATGTGGTCTTCAACCAAATTTTTCTGATATAATCACCAGCGGAGTCACCAATTTGTTAGCTCTCAAAAACACAGGTTTGAACCACGAAAGGTTGCCAAGCTTTCACAACATTTCAGGGTAATAGAACAAGGCTTGAAACAATCAAACCTTATGATCTTCTAGTGCTGCAAGACCAAGGCGGGTGTACCTCTCATGAACAATGCAGGCTTATCATATAATTTTCTTTCTAAAGTGCTTTGTCCACAATGGCAGATAACAGTGAAAAAATGAAACCAAACTTGATAGCAACTTGCAGATCTAAATCCTAAAATACTAAATAAAAGAGATTAAATGAACTCAAATAATGAAATTGCAGGGACCAGTGCCTTGTTGGGTATGTGGAGTCGAATGAAATAGAAATGGGCAACTAATTCTAGCAAAAGATCAAATTGGAGACAACTTCAACAATACTCTTCAATAAACTCGACATGCAATTAAAACCAAAACAAAACTGCCACACAGCTGAATTTCATTGAAACCGCCATTTGAAAACATGCACATAGTCTCTGATGAGAGAAGATTATCCTACTATAGCCATCTAACTACCTACTACTTATAATCTAAAATTGCATCCCTTTTAATTACAATCTGGGTGCCTATAAATACACCAGCATTAGAAATTATATCGTTTCAAATTCATATCGGTCCACTACCAAATTCGGGCCCCAACGATGTTGGCCTTCAACAGTTATTTTAGAAAAATCCATGTTGGCCCAAAATTTGTATTTTTGCTGTTTACCAGCCATTTGCCATGATAGCCCAGAAGGTATGCCGAAGGCAAAATAACATTAATCATTGTTTCTCGAGTTCCCTGTCAGTATTTTTCGTGACCATCTATTTGTTATACTAAAGTTAAGAAGAGCTAATTTTGTATCTTTACATTTCACTAGAGCCTATCACTGTCGTTGAGATGTCATATAGATTCAAAATGCTTTATCAAAATGTATTCCCTTAGTGTGCTTTCCATTCACTGAGACATTAATGTTCTCACACCGACCAAAATCCTTTATCTTTATGCTTTTCGCTATAACCTTTGACTGTCGGGGAAACCCTATGTAGACAATATAATGTTTCACTGAAGGCTTCGAAGTCAACCTGAGTCGCCAAGACAAAGCATCTCCTATGCCGAAAACCATTCCTTACCCACATGTCTTTGTTGAGACATTTCAAACTTGGGGAGATGTAACATAGAACTCTCTGTGTTACACCGAAGGCCCCATGCACACTTGTTCACCAAAACACTATTGATCTCTCACTGAAAGCCACATACTGAACCCCATTTGCAAGACACATTGAGTTCGTTGTGACATGATGGGGACTCCACATGCATAAAGTCTGCAAGACCGAAGGTCTCTCACTGATACCTTATCCCGATAGCCAAACACACTGATAGGGTCCTTTAATTGTCGGTCGGTATAACAAGATGATATCACCAAGACCTTCCGCTGAAAGGTATAAGTCATGCCGATGCACTCCATTAGTTTCCGATAGAACTTTTCAAATGTCGTTTGGTAAGACATGGATGTTTTGCTATGACCTTCGCTCGAATATGATTTCCTATGCCAATAAGTATCTCATCTGTCGTTGAAACATAGGATGTGTCATGCCGATAACCTGCAACAGGAATTAGTGAAACATACACAGGCTAGGGAGACAATAACTCTGTCTTTCCGAAAAGATGAATGTGATGAAATATTACAATTTAGATGGATTCAAACGGATGACGTGATAGAATATAAGCAAGACAATACAAAGAGGGAATTTTATGCCTATGATGAGGACTCAATGCTAGAAATCTTGGGTGCAATAGGCTGTAAAAATTTCAAAATTTTATAGTTCTAACAAGGTGTCTCTCATTACTAGAGAATTATTTAAGCTAGTTTCCTGGGCCCTTGGGTGTGTGCAGAGGTAGTTTCCATCTCTTATAACTTGCATCCATGGTCTAATACTCTTCTAGCAATCTCTTATACACAATTTTTTCTTCATGGATGTTTCTAATTGAAAAACCATGCAGATATAGTCATTTGTTATGATAATAAATTGTGAGCCATTGTGGGAATGGATTTCCCTCATTTAAGCATTGTTGTTTCTAGCCAATTCCTTCATCAGTTCTACATTGACAAACATGTTAGGCATTACAAGTTTTTCCAAATTCATGTTCCAAGGATTAGAGACGGTTTTGTATCTTTATTTCTTCCTATAGTGAAATATAAATAAATTACACCCCCTCTATGGAGTCCACACATCTCAAATATTTTTGTCTTTGTCTTTAAATTTTTTACACGAAGGATTTAATTGAGGTATTCTCCTAGATGTTGGCCCAAACCTGGGACATTGATCTATTAAATTTTTGTTTAATGGTCTGGCCTCCATTTTTTGTCCTCTTTTCTTTTGGTTTTTCTCAAGTTCTATCCATCTTTAACCCTACTTGCATTGTACTTCAAGAAATTTTTATAAAATGCATTCAGCTGAGCCACAAACACTTATTTGAACCAAGGCCATGATTTATGAGCTACTTGTTATCATCTAACTCCACCTCCTGGATATTCAACAATAATTTATAGTGATTCTAATCTCTTAGGAGTTATATATATCAAGATTTGGTATGCTTGAACTAGTTCTAGTTCATTAATGAAGCTTGTGACACCTTTCTAATCACTTGTAGTATTAATGATAGTTATCTCCTTGATTTCTTTATTAGTCATGTCAACCAAATAAGAAATAATTATATTATGTTGAGGAGACCCTAAAAATATGTCCTTTTCTTTCTTCAATATGTCTTTAATAGCTATTCAAAAATCTCAAATAGACAATTGAGTTTTTCTCTCTGATCTCACCAAGTCTCTTCAATGGTTGCACCTCAAGCTTTGCAATTTTGATATTAGAATGTCAATGAGACCAGTGAACATTTCTCTTTGATAAGCTTATGTCTCCTTGACATACTTGTGTTCCTCTATTCAATTGTATTTCTTTGAATAACCTCTTTTGTGTCTTTAAAATTTTGAAGAGACCTCTAGTTATCTCCCTTCGATGTCATATGGTCTCATTGATAGTACATGCTTACAACTATGTTCCCATTGTTAGAAAATTGAAGAGACCTTTTTCAATGTTTGTTCGATGCTTTTGTGTCTCTTGGAAAATATTGTTCTTGCTTGTTCCTATTGTGTCAAAGAGACTTCTTCATTTCTTAGTCTGACACACTGATGTGTAATCGACGTTGCCATTGTATTCACCTAACCATGTTCTACTAGTGATTCACTATTTATTTTATACTAATCTCTCTATGTCTGAGAGATGTTTTTTTGTTTCCTAAATGCAAGATGATCATGTATTCTTTTAGTATCGACAATTTTGCATCTTTTCAAAGAGACATATCAAATTTTCACTCAGAAACATCTAGCTCTCTTTGATGTGCTACTATTTAGAATGTTGGGCAGACATTTGAATAAGTCACATTGAGGCATGAGGTTCTCATCGATATTTCCAATGGAATTTTATTGATCTTGATGTGGAGAAAATGGTGCAACTTTCTTTGATATGGCATTGTCTTGGTGAAATACCCTATATTTCCATGAAAGCTCCTTAAGAAGGGGAATTATTTCAAAGTGACAATCAGAGGCTTTATTTTATGAGCTATGTACACTACAAATTTTTTTGTTTAACGTCAAATATAGTAAAAAATCAAGGGTGATGGGGATCATGATGGAAATAGAATGATAAACAAAAATGGGGGCACTAAAAAACCAAGGTGGATTTTTTAGATCCAACAGGATTCTTGTAGTTGTCCATTATGAAATGCAAACTGAATTCTATCATGTGGAGATTTGAATTGGTCTCTAATTGTTTTCATTTAACAAAGTCAATCTATAGTTGTTTAAGTTGATTATGTGCTTACATGTTTTCCACCTTTTAGCTAAGATAGATGTGTTGTTGTGCATTTAATTTGTCATCAAACTTCATTCCTAATCTATAGGTTGTGTGATCTCCAAGTTGCTATATAAATAGTGAAGTTCATTTGTTTGGATGCATTCTTCTACACATTATTCTTTGACCAAAGTCTCTACATTTTATTGACTTTTTTGTTTACTATATTCAACCAAGTACAGTGAGTGAGAGCCTTGAGTATTAGAGAGCTTAGTATTATTTTGAGAGATTTTTTTTCCAACTTGTGAGATAGTGGGTGTTGAGAAATCGTCGGAGAATCAATATTAAGATAGTTGTTGTTTTGGAAGTGTTGTGTTTATAGCTAGTCAATTGGAAATATTATTATAGGCATGAGGATATTCTACCCTTGTTTGTATTAGTTTTGAAAGAGTTGTTTCTTGATTATTTAAACCAGTCTATTATAGTTGCATGCATTTAGGTAAAAGTAATGTTTTCTTTGAAAGAAAAGTGAAAACTATTTACTTTTTTTGTGCATTGTTTGTAATTACTCCATGATAAGAGATATATTTTCATAGGTATTATTAATATACTAGATATGATTAGACATGAGTAAGAGAAGTTGTTTGTCATAGGTATTTTTATTATACTAGATAAGATCAAACATCGACAACATAAGGAACACTCATAGATAGATATTTAATTATGATAGATGGATAGTAGGTTACTCCTAGGATTATTATCTAGTGAAGGGAGGGAGCTAGCACTTTTCTTAATGAGTTGTGTTACCTTAGGTTGTGTTAAAGATATAGGTTATCCTGGGGAGTAGCTTGCTCATGGAGAGCAATTTCCTAAGAATGGATATAATGTTCTTAAGTCAAAATGAGCTTGCTATAGTGTAAGTGAATGGTAGACCATTGCTCAATTATATTGAGTGAGAACGCTTTGGATAAAGTAGTGTGATTTCTCGGGGTTCCATTGTCAACTCGCCATGTCCATTTAAATGAATGAGGGTTACCTAGTGTAGGTTATGAATTCAAGTCATTTAGGGCATAACACTAAGCTCGGAGTGGTATGTCATACAGGGTTACCCAACCAATACCTTCATTGAAGGGTAGAGCCATCTATCATTGATAGATTTTCCAGTCCATCGTTGGAAGAAAAGTGCTTGAGTGATGCTTCTCCTCCTCAATAGGTGGCAAAAGACCAAGGTTTTAAAAGAAGGATTGTTGGACCATCTATATCTTACATTATGAAGCTCAAAGGAGTTCTATATGTAGTTTTGTACTTTCTTGGAATATTGTATCTTTAAAAATATTGTAATGGAATGGGAATACTTATTGTATATTTTGATAGCATTATTGTTCATATATTCTCAATAAAGAAAGGAATTTTTTTTATTGCAATGGTTTATTACATGGTTTATTTTACTCACACAATGAAAACATAGGAGATTTACTTCAGTGAATGTTTGGAATATTACATGTGGAATTAGAGCTACCAGGTTTACCTTTGGAACCTCTGAGATCATCATTGTTTCCATCCAATGTTATCTAATGTTGTGAATTCTTGTGTTAGGATGGTGCATCTTAGATTAATGGCTCAAAAGTTAGTAGTCAGAAATGAGTACTATGTCAAGCCCAAGAAGAAAAGAGAAACCATCATTAGAACAATTGAGGGAACCAACTACGACAATGCCATCTATTTGAGTGACACCAAAATCAGTCATGCACTTTCTTGTATTAGTGATGTGAAGAGGAAGATGAATACGAAGGCTATGTAAAACAATCTACCTTCTGTTTCATAAGAAAAGTATGAGTCATTATCACTTTCTAGTGATATGCCCTCAGAAGGAAGTGTTAGTCTAGAATTTATCTTTAGGGACCCTAGAGTTCTTTTAATATTTTAAGTAATAGTAATTTCATCAAGTAATGAGTTAGAGGGATATGTACCCAAGGAGAATAGCCAGATGCGAAATAGTCTCATGAAGAAATTTCTATGAAAAGGGTAGTCTATATTGTTGATGAACACCATATTGGAACTAAACCTTGTAACTATGTATTAGATAATAAATCAAAAGGATAATATCCATTTTGTGATAGGTATAAACAATTAAGGGATGAATACGAAGATAGAGATGAGAAACAATCTCAATCTAAAAGGATATACTCCATTAAGTATTAGAGTGGATATGAGGTACAATCTCTAGTTGACTATCTGAATAGTCGCTCCATACAATGAAAAGGATATTGAAATCCTTATGAAATGAATAAAATTATTTTTTTATCAAAATAATTTGTTTAATATTATGTGTAATTATTTATGAGCATATGAATTCCCTTTCTAATGTTTTCTTAATTCTTTATGTGCATACGAATGCCATTTATAATGCTTTCCATAAGATATTTGATAACATAATTTAGTCTAACATGGATAAACAATCAGGTAAAACCCAATCTTGTGAATATGGTGAGGACATGAACCAATCTTGGGGGTAGCCAAGAATTTGGGAAAGGACCAACAAGAATTGAAGCTAGACTTGACCAAATCTTGGCAAGGTTAGACAAACTTGAAAAAGAAAGGGTAAGAGCTACGGTTGAGGAAGATGTTCTCATTAATGAGAATGAAGGGAAAAATGAGAATGAAGGAAAAAGCTATTCTCATGGTCATAAAAAAAACCCATGAACATGAGACCACTAAAGCTACTTGGGGCGCATACCTGCTAGCTGGAGAAGCCTCACTTGGTGGATGAACAAAAAAGTTGGAACTCAATATCTACTCGTGGAAGCTGATATGGGGGGAATTTGTTGAGATTTTCCATAAGTGATGGTTTCCTCAATTTTACTATGACCAAGAACTCATAGATTTCCTGAGTTTAAAGAAAGGAAATATGTTGGTCAATGAGTATTGAGAGAATTTTACCTAAATTCTACATTATGTCCCTATATTTCATAGGTATGAATGTTTCTACATAAGGAAATTTATAATGGGACTTAACAATCAAATTGGAGGAGAAGTAGATATGCATGGTCCTATTTCATTTCACCTAGAGTCACAAAGAAATTATCTATAAAGGTTGGACACATGGAAACAACTTTGGATGTAGATTATGTAAACCAGATAAGAGAAAAGGTGGAACAATGTTTGTTTGAGGCTAGGATAGATCTACCTTGTTTCTTTACTGAAGTAAACCTATATGTCACACCTTTAGGATCCTATGATGTTATCCTAGGGCCCTCAATAGTGATAATTCAAACTGACTTTAAGGGACAAGTGCTGCAAAAGTGCAAAGAGGATGAGTACTACTTGCAAGTCAAGTAGAAACTTACTAATAATCCACAAGATTCTAGGTATGAGAGTTTTTATTTTGAACCTAATTGATTACTTAGATATAAAGGTAGGATATACATACATCATGTAGGAGAGTTAAGGAATCTAGTATGGAAGGAAGTACATGAAGCATGATACTCTAGACACCCTAGAGTGACCAAAATGATGGCGGATGTGAAGCCATTACATTTTTGGAAAGGCATGAAAAGAGATGCTGCTGATTTTGTGGCTAGGTGTCTTGAATTTCAAAGGGTGAAAGTGGAGCACCATCATATTGCAGGCTTGTTATATCCACATGAAATACCAAAGAGGAAGTGGCAAGTCATAAGTATGGACTTTGTGCAAAAGTTTATATGTCAAGAAATAAGCACAATGCCATTCTTGTGGTAGTAGATAAGCTTACCAAAGTCACACATTTTATACTTGAGAATATAAATGATGGAGCTCTTGTCATAGCAATAAATTTTATGAAAGAAGTGTTTAGGTTGCACGGAATTTCATAGAATATTATCTCAGATAGGGATGCATGAGTCACTTCTAGGTTTTGAAAACCTTGTATTTTGCACTAGAAACTCAGTTGAATATTATCTCATCATATCATTTGGAAATGGATGGATGAATTGAAAGGGTGAATCAAGTATTGGAAGACCTACTAAGAATGCATTGCATAGATCAGTAGTACAATTGGGAAGACTACTTAACCTTAGTAGAATTTTCTTACAATAATTCTTATCATTTTACGATATAGATGGCTCCTTTCGAAGCATTGTATGCTTGAAAGTGTCAAACTCCTATAATTTGGGAGACTTGAGGATAGAGTAAGTCTTGGTCTAGAGATGTTGGTTGAAATGGATGAGAAAGTTAAGATTGTTAATCAAAGGTTGGCTGAAGGTAACAATCATCAGAAAAGCTATGTCAATGCTAAGAGAGTGCCCCAAAAATTTTCCATAGGTGACAAAGTATTGTTAAGAGTGAAACCTCACAAAGGCTCCATTAAATTTGGAAATTATTCCATGTTAGGCCCCTATTATGTTGGATCTTTTTAGATTCTTAAGGAAGTGAATCTGGTAGCCTATCCAATAGCATCACCATGAGCTCTTGCCAGATTACATAATGTCTTTCACATGTCCTACCTAAAGTGGTATGTACCTGGTGATAATCATCAGATTGATTGGACTTCTTTATAGGTACAAGACCCTGGAGTGGTAACACTCGAGCCCATCATGGTGCTTGGAATGTGTAAGCTTTTCTTGCATAACAAGGAGATTTTGTATTGCAAAGTCCAGTGGGACTAGTATGAAAAAGACTCAACCACTTGAGAGGATTATGTTGAGATTCAACAAAAGTCTCCTCACATTTTAGATGCTTTTGAGAAATCTTGAAACAACATATTCATTTTTTTTATTTTATGTTGCTACATAAAATCATTAGTGACAATGATTCACAGGGGGGGGAAGTATGTTACACCCCAATTGTGTAATTACTATTTACTATTACTATGTAGGGTAAATGTGAATGTAATGTGAATTAAGTCGATGAATAAATTGTATTGTCACTTTGTTATCACTGCTTTTTGAATGAATGTCATCTCATTTAATGTTATATGAAGGAATGAATTTATGTGATTAGATGAATATTGAATTGATATTCTAAATTTGGAGATGTATTATACTGCATATTTTGTGAACTAACTACCATGTGCATGCGTTAGTGGTTCTAGGTATATGTTCAATTCTCCCAGGTGGAGGGGACGTATCACTCAGGAGAAGGTCTTGGTTGGGTAACTAGTAATATAACTGATCTAAGCTTATACACACCACATTAGAATAATTGAGTTGGGTTATTAAGTGGGAAGTCAATTGGTAAGTCATCCTTAGTCAATATATCTGCATTAGTAAGGGTTTTTTTAACTTTTGAGTGCATTATTGGGTGATGTTTATCTATTTGACCTTGTGGTTTCTATTCTTGTTACTATATTTGTATTGATACATGAAACATACGAGGAATGTGTATGTTTACACACATGCATGATGATGATAGACTATATGTACAAAGGAATGCATACACGGGGGTACATAGGTAGACATATCTATAAAAACTCATGAATGAGTTGCTTACATGCATTGAACTATCTCATGGTTCACATAGCATGTATATGTATACGTATAGACATATTGCTCATAGGGTCTTATCAATATCATAGTAATTATGCATGATTTTGGTGTAGAAATTGAATGTTCATATATATATAATGTATATACATATATTCATATGTATATATGTATCCATATAGGCATATGGTGGAAAATGGGGATGCCCATATGAATGTATTGATACTTGTATACATATGCATACATGTAGATAGAGGCATATATATATATATATATATATATATGTATACACAACAAATATATTAATATGACAATGTGATTGATATCTTAATGTATTCATTTACATATAGATTACATATACATGCTTTATTGATATATGATAAATATGGATATATACTAGAACATATACATATATACGTATGTATATATATATATAAGTATATATATGTATATGTTATATATATAAATAATATTTTCTTTGAGATCAACTATCTAAAGCAATGATTATCAGCCAATTTATAATTAAATCAATGGTTGACTATGATACAATAATGACTATATTCTTTAGCCACATTATACTCTTGTTGTCTGGGAAAGAAGAGTTTATAATCTGAAAACATTGAGCAATCATTAAGTCAATGAATGATGATGAAATAAGTCAATGACTTTTGTGGAGAATTGTGGAATTAGTGAACTTTGTATACCATGTTTCTAAGCATCGACCAATATCTGTAAAGGAATGTAAACCAGTCAATGAGTTTGTTAAATCAATTTATTATGTGAATTGACTCACACCAAGACTAAGTCAACACAAGCTTGGTGTCACATACTTGATATTGACTATTTCGACTAAGAAGGAAATCATTCCATCTCTAAGAATGAATAATGATGCTTTGGTGCCACCTTTGAATCTTTATTCATGTAGATGTCCATTATGAATGCAAATTGAATTATATCATGTGGAGATTTGAATTGGTCTATAATTTTCATTTAACAAAGTCCATCTGTAGTTGTTTAAGTTGATTATGTGCTTACATGTTTTCCACCTTTTAGCTGAGATAGATATGTTGTTGTGCATGTAATTTTCTATCAAATTAATTTCCTAATCTATAGGTTGTGTGATCTCCAAATTTCTATATAAATAGTGAAGTATGCTCATTTGTTTGGATGCATTCTTCTACACATTATTCCTTGAGAAAACTTTGCATTTTATTTACATTTTTGTTTGCAATATTCTGCAAAGTATAATGAGTGATAGCCTTGAGTATTAGAGAGAGTTTATTATTATTTTGTAAGAAGTATTTTCCAACTTATGAGATAGTGGGTGTTGAGATGTTGGAGAATCGATACTAAGATAGTTGTTTTGGAAGTGTTGTATTTACAACCAGTCAATTGGGAAGAATATCACAGGTATGATAGTTTGTATTAGTTTTGAAATATTTTTAACTTGATTATTTCAACCAATCTATTATAGTTACATGCATTTAGCGAAAATTAATATTTGCTTTGAAAGAAAAGTGGAAACTATTTACTCTATTTGTGCATTGTTTGTGATTACTCCATGATAGGAGAGATTGTTTTTCATAGGTATTATTAATATACTAGATATGATTAGACATGAGTAAGAGAGATTGTTTGTCATAGGTATTGTTGTTATACTAGATATGATCAAACATAGACAGCTTAAGGAACAATCATTGCTAGATATTTAATTATGCTAGATAGATAGTAGGTTACTCCCAGGATTTTTATCTAGTGAAGGGATGGAACTACTAGGTTGCTCCTAGGATTGTTGTACAATGAAGGAAGGGAAGTAGTATTTTTCTTAATGAGTTGAGTTACCTTAGGTTGTGTTAAAGAGATAGGTTATCCAAGGGAGTAGCTTTCCCATGGAGAGGGTTTGTGTAAGCATATATATAATGGCCTTTAGTCAAAATGAGCTTGCTATAGTGTAAGTAAATCATAGACAATTGCTCGATTATACTAAATGAGAACACTTTGGTAAAAGTAGTGTGATTTCTTGGGGCTCCACTATCAGTTCATTATGTCCATTTATATGCATGATGTGTGTTACCTAGTGTAGGTTATAAATCCTATTCATGTAGGACACAACACTAAGCGCAGAGTGGTATGTCATACGAGGTCACCCAAGCAATACCTTCATCGAAGGGTGGGGCCATCTATCATGGATAGATGTGCGGGCGACCGTATATGATTCTATGGTTGATGGAAAAGTGCTTGAGTGATGCTTCTCCTCCTCAATAGGCAATAGAAGACCAAGGTTTTGAAAGGTGGATTCTTGGACCATCTATACATTATGCTATGAAGCTCAAAGGAGTTGTGTATGTAGTTTTGTGCTTTCTTAGAATATTGTACTTTGTGAAATATTGTAATGGAATGAGAATCCTTATTGTATATTGTTATAGCATCTTTATTCATAGATTCTCAATAAAGAAAGGAAAAAAAAATTATTGCAATGGTTTATTATAGTTTATTTTACTCACATAGCACGAAAACTTAGGAATTTTACTTTAGTGAACATTTGACATATTACAAAATACCTAAATTCCAAAGCATGCAAGAGTGAATTTGGTATGAATTAAATTCTATACTTGGGTCATAGCATTAGTGCTAACAGAGTTCAAGTGCACCAAGAGAATATTCAAGTCATCCTAGATTGGCCTCCACCAAACACCCTCATAGAATTACATGGATTCTATGGTTTGTGTAGTTATTATAGAATATTTATAAAAGTTTTTTACCAAATTGGAACTCCTTTAACAAGTCTTACCAAAAAATGAGCCTTCGAATGGACCAACAAGCCTAGCAAGTATTTCATAAATTAAAGGAGAACATGATTAGTTGTCTAGTTCTTGCCCTACTTGATTTTAACCAACCATTTGTACTGGAATGTGATGCATTAGGGGAAGGAATTAGGGTAGTATTAATGAAAAATGGACATCCCATTACTTTTTAGAGTAGGAATTTGAAAGATAATGAAAGACTACACTCTACATATGACAAAGAAATGCTTGCCATAATGCATGCATAGGCTAAGTTTCGACAATACTTAGTTGGTGAGAAGTTTTTTGTAAGGATGGACCATAATAGCTTGAAGTATTTCTTGGAACAAAAATGCCTCATTGAATGGAAACAAAAATGGGTTAGTAAGATCCAAGCTTATTACTTTGATATTGAGTATATTAAGGAGAAGAGAAACAAGGTGGTCAATACCCTATCCTAGAAACCTACTATGTGTTCACTATTTGACATCTTAACTGATTGGAAGGTACATTTACTAATGGAGTATTCAAAGAAAAATTTTATAAGTGAGCTATTGGAGGGATGAGTGTAATGTGACCAATACAAGGTAGTAGATGACAACATCTATTACAAATAGAGGATCTACCTAGTGCTGAAATCAAAAGTAAAAGAAATTATATTGAAGGTCACTCATGAGACCCAATTGGTGGGATACCTTGGATACTTTAAGACCTACAAAAAAGTAAGGGAAAGGTTTAATTGGAAGGGCCTCAAGGATGATTTCCTTCGATTTGTGAGGGAATGCACTACATGTCAACAAAACAAGCTAGAACATACTTTCACCATAGGATTTTTGCAACCTCTTCCCATTTTAGAGAAAAGATGGGAAAGCATTTCAATGGACTTTATGACTAGACTCCTTAAAATCCATGTAAAATATTCTATCTTTGTGGTTGTCAATTAATTTTCCAAGTATAGCCACTTCTTTGTGATTTTGTCTAATTACAAAGCTCCAAAAGTTGTAGAGTTATTCTCCAAGGAAATATTCAAATTCCATGGACTTCCTAAAAACATAGTAAGTGACTATGATAGTAGGTTTCGTAGCATCATTTGGACTGAATTATTTGAGCTATTCAGCATAGAGTTAACACCAAGTACCAACTACCACCCATAATTAGACAAACAAACAAAAATTATGAATAAATGGGTTTAAGGCTACTTGTATAACTATATGGAAGGCTAGTAGAGGACATTGATTAAGTGGCTTCATTTGGGAGAATGTTTCTATAATACCACTTATCACATATCAATTGGGATGACACCATTCAAGAAATTATATGGATATGATGTGTCATCATTCTTAGATATGGCATTTACGTAAATTAAGGCACACAAAGCCAAAGAATGGGTCCAAAAATGTCTAGATATATTCTTAAACCTCTTAACAATAATTTACACCATGTGATAAGTCCAATTTATGACTCAATTTTGATTGAATTTTATTGTCTATTTGTCTTATTTTTCATAGACTTTGATGGTTGGATGTTGATCTTTTTATGATATTTCCTCAAAACCATAGACATCAAGTAAAAGCTTATTTTTATAATCTTTAATGACATTCACATGGTATATGAACTATCCATGTTGATTTTACATGTGGATTAATGAATGCTACTTTAAGATAGTTACAGATATGAAATTATTGTGCATACTAATATTGCTATGCAAATATAATTAACCGCCTACAAAATTAAAGAAGATTTTGCTACTTGATCATTCACCATAATGGTCAACAAGGTGGTCATTCAAAGGTCAATGAAGGGAAGACTCTCGATGACAGGAGATTCCTCATTCAAATCAAAGTTGTAACTACCTTGTAAATGGTCTTAATTGTTTGTTGAGCAAATATAGTCATTATTGTTGTGCTAAAGTTGTGTTAAGGCCAATATGCCTGACTAGATTTCATGCATGTTTAACCACCTCTCCACTTTTTATGCTTTCCCTAAAGTAGCATTCTCCTAATCTGTTGGAGTTGACTTCCTTGCTAGGTGATTAGTTATTATCTTTTCTCCCTATAAATAAGACTTAAATGATCCTTCAAAAGAGGTTGCTTAATCTAATGGTGTACTTGCATTCTTATTTTTTTAGTAATAAAGTCGTGATGCTCTATTGTACTTGTGTTTTCCAATGAATAAAATGAGTTTATAATTTTTTTCAGCTAAGTTTACATTTTTCTTAAGGGATACTCATCCAACGGGGCCTATTTTGTGAGCAATCCATCCTTTAGCTTAGTTGTTACTTTATGTTCAATAATTAGTTAAAAATCTAGCATGGTTCATTCCTACAACCACTAGAATTCTATTTTGTGACTGTTCCTACAACCAAAGTAGACAAAGTAGTTTCTTGCTTGTTTGCTCATATTTTCATTTTTGTCATGCATTTAAGCTTAGTATAGTTGTTGGTTGATGCTCAACACTTATGTTATTTATTTCCAAGCAATTTACTTTCAGCATTATGTCTTTCTTAGCTATAGGATGAATATGGCTACTTTGGATCCTTAGTAAACATACTATGCTGACCCATTTCAAGTTCATGTCCCTATATTGACAAGTTAAATTAACCTTCATGATGATTGAGATAACTATTCAAATTAGATTCCAATCTCTGAATCATAGTTGTAAGGTGGTGCAGGAGCAACATTCAACAAGATGGGTCAATTCATGACCTTAAGGTGTAGACATTAGGATTAGGGTTTTCATACATTGAATAAGGTCACTAAGACCACTATTTGATGTATTTAAGCTTTAAATTATTCCAAATAGGTGTTTGGAGGAGATATTTTCTGCATAAATGTTGAAATTTGTCAAAAAATTTCAAAATTGCCAATACATGTAATCATGGGTTTTAGAGGATTTTGATGAGTAAGGTCTTAGTTTGGGATGAATAAGGTCTAGTATGATCATTCAAGGTGTATTAGGTTTATTTAGAGTCACTTGGGGCCACAAATCCAAAGTGATACAAAATATAGCAAAGTATGTAATAATAAATTGTTAACAAAGTAGTAAAACAATGCATTTTTTGTATTCAACGGTCACAAGGAGGTTTCAAAGGGTAGTAGATGGTATTTGGTTGGTATTTTGAGTGCAAGGACCTTTAATAAGGTGAATTTGATTGTTGTAAGGGATTAGCTATGAATTTGGAGAAGAAAATCAATAAAAAGCACTGCTAATTCTCAAAAATTACTACTTTTCATGTCTTTACCAAACTTGTACAGGTCTGTACAGGTATATTATGGTCTAAAATATTATGTGAAAATTTTTGTATGTATTTTTTGTTTTTTTAATTTGATTAGAAGTTCTAACTCAAGGGCTTGTTAAAGTTACTTGCATTTCACAGTTAGTGCCCTGTTTTCTCTATTAAAGGGTTTTGAAGGAAACAAAATGAAGATATCAGCCTTCCACCTACTATTCAGACCTATGGCTTAGTGGAAAGGCTTCTCTGGGGTGTAATGATAAATATTTGTTATTTTTACAGCTTGTGAATGCGTGGAAGGAGAGAATGGTGATGCCTTAGGGCCAAAACAAGTTAAATTCTATGTGTATTGAGGGGTGGTTTTGTGAAATTGAGTTTGGTATTGTGCAAGAGATTATTTTGTGAAGTTGATTCAGGGTATTTGAAACTGGTTAGATGCTTTAGTTGGGTCAGGTAAGCCTGGGAATATAGTTTTTCACTAAAACCCTTGTTTTGTGCATAAAAGGTAGGGTTTTCTAGATCAGCATATAGAGGGGCTTGAATGTAAGATATAAAGGTGGATTTAGTGGTTTTAGGGAATTTGAGTTGCTTCCCTAAATTTTCAAGGGATTTGATAAAGTCTAGAAGGTACTCCCTTTGTAAAACAAGCCTATTTGAGTAGACTAGTTAGGGGTTTTGTATTGAATCTCATAAATGTTGCAAAGGAACCTTATGTAATATTTTAACATGGTGAGGTACTTGGTAAATGGTGTTGGAAATTCCAAGGGTTTGAAATCTTGAGATGCTTGTAAGGTCTCATGCCCAATTTTTTGTGTTTGGAATCCTAAAAGGGTTTTGAGGGTGAGTTGATGTCTAAAAGTTGAAATCTTGTGAATGGGTGTTTCCCTTGTTTAGTTGTGATCAGGTTGAGAATATTAGAGTCTTTTCACCACTGCTCTACATCATAAGGGCTTAGTTGTTAGATCATTCTAGGAGGCCAACATTTTTTGGCGCCATTGTTGAGGATGGTGTCAAACTAGGGAGTTCATTGGAGTCATTGATAGTTTTCTTGATGTAGTATTTCTGAAAGTTTGTTCTTAGTATATCCCCTCATTTAGAAAAGTAATGATCCACCATTATTTTTCTAATTCTTTATTTGAGTTGGCTGATAGTAAGTTGATACGATATGCATAGAGGAAGGAGGAGATATGTTGATGGGATATTCCTTCCCAACGAACCTAATCCATTCCAGTTAGATGAGCATTTGAATCTTCCAAGAGAAGAAGAAGTACACCCCTTTTTTGATGTATTCCCCAATTTGAGCAGTTCTGAAACCTCTTATGAAGATCAAAATCAACTTGAGAATCCCTTTTTCTTGGAACTACATCAGGCAGGCATGGAGGATGCAAATAGAAATAGACCTAACCAACTAGCTTTTCCTTTCCCCATTTCCCATCAAAATGAAGTTGACAACCTCAAAATATTCTTCCTTTAGTACTTCCTAAGTTTTATGGACTTGTCCTAGAAGATCTTGATACTTTCTTGTTTCAGTTTGACATACTTTGTAAGAGTTATGACTATACCACCAATGCCCATAGGCTTAAGTTATTTCCTACCACCTTGAAAGAGGTTGCATTAAGATGGTTCATGAGTCTAGGAAAAAATACTATGGAGACTTGGGAGGAAATGAAGACAAAGTTCATTTAGAAATACAAGGAATATTGTAGGGGCAGTGACATGAGAGGAGATAACATTTTCAGGATGTAGCAAAAGGAATATGAGAGCCTGGAGGATTGCATTGCAAGGTTTTTTATTTTGTCTGCAAAAATATCTACACCATACACTTAATGAAGAATCACAAATGTTGCTTTTCCTAAGAGGAATTAATGATAGTTGTACAGATGCCTTAGACCTGATTTGAGGAGGAGATATCACCCAAGTTCCTTGGGAAAAAATCAAGAAGATATATTAGAACTATTCTAGGGAAGCTTCAAGGAAAGTGAGAGCTTACCAATCCTCTATGGGTCAGTCATCTACTAGTGGAGTTTCAAGAATGGAGATTTATCACTTGCTAGCAAACTTCAAGCAAGAAATTATAAACAATCTAGCTACTCAGCAAGATACATTTTAGGACAAAAAGAAACAAGAGGAGGAAGAGGCAACATTGCCAGACTATTGCTCCCATTGCAAACAAAAGAAGGACCGTAGATGCAAGATGATAGCCAATATTGACAGTAAGTAGATTCCACTTGATTTTAGGCCAATCTAGGGTGAAGATGACAAAGTCTACTACATTGCACAAAGGAGACCATGGGCTCCAAGACAAGGTATGCCACTAGATCCACTCTCTTTTTCTAGGCCATATTTCAATTCCTATTCATCTAGTAACCAATGGCAGCCCCCATATCCATCTAATTATGGAGAATATGCACCACAACCTTGGAATAACCCTCCAAATTCCTAGTCCAATCACCAAAACTCTCCACCCCAGTGGTAGCAATATTAGGGGAATTGGTAGAAATTTGAAGGAAATTAGTAGCCACCCCTAGGAAATTGGCAGTAAACATCTCAATGGAGGGGAGGACAGCAATGGCCAAAGTAGACAAATAGTTACATGCAACCACCTTCTCAGCCCCAAGAACTTGCTATAATGCCTCCACCTATTAGCTCAAGTTCAAATGTGCCTAAACCTACTCAGTTACTAGCTCAACCTACACCCATCCCAAATAACAAACCACAACAACAACTAGTATACTCTACTGACCCAAATCAATTCCCTACATATGTTGTGAGTGTAAGTGACATCCACTTACGTTTAGGAACTACCTTGCCAGATCCTTCCACACCTATTATCACTAAGCTTCTTTTGGAAGAATCAGAGCCTTTGAATACCCCCATTAAGCCAAGTGTACCTAAGAATCCTGAATTGGTCCCATTCAAGAAAATTGCACAAACACCCCTATTTCCCTAAAGATTGGAAACTATGAAAGAAAAGGAAGAAAAAGAGGACACATATTTTAAAATTTTAGATTAGTTGAAGCATATATGTGTCCAGATACCTCTATTTCATACCATAAATATGTTCCAATATATGGCAAGGCAATTAAGGAAGCATGCCTTAAGAAGCCAGGAAAGAAGAATAAAGACCGCACTACGTTCATGTGGTGGGACAGCTAGCTGAAATCATACTTGGGAGAGTGACTATTCCCAACTATAATGATCTAGGGAGTCTTCTGGAAAGAGTTGTCATAAATGGGATCCAGATAAAGAATGCTCTGATTGATTTGGGAACAAAAATAAATGTTGCAATCGTGAGACCTACTCCTACTGTCCTGCAGCTTGTTGATAGTTTAGCTATTAAACCTGATGGTGTAGTAGAGGACCTTGTGGTAACTCTGGACTCATAGGAGTACCTAGAAAATTTCATGATTCTTTCTCCTAAAGCCATGCTTGGTAGATACCCTATCATTCTATGAAGACCGTGGTTAGCAATAGAAGATGCATATATTAGATGCAGGTCATGAGACATGACCATTTTTTATGGAAATAGCACCAAAAAAGCTTGTTCTCTACCCTCCTGCTCAACCATCCAAGGATATGGATAGTTTCATATGGCCACATGTTGGTGAAGAGGTCAAGGAATTTAACTCTATGGCACAACATATTATGTTAGGCAAAAACTCTTTCATGTAGCTTCAAGATAAAGATGACGTATTGTCTAACATAATTCAAAATCATTGTGAAGTGGAGGAAGCATCATCCTCTTATTTTGTTGCTCTAGTCAAGACACTTCTGCTTGCTCTTCCTATAGCCGCTCTTCTTGCAGAAAAACTTCCTACAACAACAGGTATGTCTTATACATTGCTGCCACATGAACTCAAGGTACCAAGCATTAGTGAAACAACTATGGTAGAGATAACTACACAAGTGCAAGTGATAGAAGGAAAATATCTACACATCAGAAACAAATTGAGTAAAGAACATAAATTGTCATTGAATAACTTACTGAGGACCCACCAACATGCATTTTCATGAAACTATCATGATATGAAGGGATTGGACCCTAAGATTTTCACTCATAGAATTTACATCAAAGATGATTGTACAATAGTAAGGTAGCCACAAAGTAGAATTAACTTTGCATTAAGATAAATTATAAAAGGTAAACTACAAAAATTTCTAGATGCAAGATTTATCTACCCCATTTCAAATAGCTAGTGCGTGTCTCCATTGGTGATTGTGCCCAAAAAGGGAAGGAAATGGCAAGTTTGTGTTGATTACAAGGAACTCAATACTGCCACCAAAAAAGACCATTTTCCCTTACCTTTCATAGATCAAGTTCTAGATTCACTTGCAGGCAAGCAGTACTTCTCTTTTCTAGATGGATTCAATGACTATAACCAGCTCCAAATTGCATCTTAGGACTAGGAGAAGACTACCTTTACCTGTCCATGGGGGACCTATGCCTACTTAGTACTTCCATTTGGATTATACAATGTGCCTCCAAATTTTCAAAGGGAATTCATTAGCATATTCTTAGACATCTCACATGATTACATAAAAATTTATATGGATTATTTTAACACCTATGGTGTTGATTTCAATGCAGAATTGGAGAATCTCAGGAGAGTCATACAAAGATGTGAAGACCACAATCTATCTCTAAATAGTGAGAAGTGCTTCATGATGATGCAAGAAGGTGTATTCCTTGGCCAATACATCACTCACAAAGGAATTCAAGTAGATATTGCAAAGATTACGGTGATCACAAATCTGCCTATACCTACAAAAAAAAATGTTAGGAGTTTCTTGGTCCATGCAGGCTACTATAGGTGTTTCATCAAGGATTTCATCAAAATAGCAACACCATTGTATACTATTCCCACTAAAGATGTCGAGTTTCAGTGGATTGAAGACTATGACAAGGCATTTTCTAATTTGAAGGAAGATTTAACTCATGGTTCTATACTCAAAGGTCCTAATTGGGAGCTTCCTTTCCACATCCATATAGATGCATCAGAATAGTCCATAGGAGCAGTCTTAGGGAAAAAAGGAGCTATTGAAAATGCTATTTATTTTGTTAGCAAAAACTTGCAATGAGCTGAATTCAATTATATTGTAACCGAAAAAGAAATGTTGGCAATAATCTATGCCTTCAAAAAATTTAGGCACTACATAATAGGCTATCAAATCTTTGTGCACGCAGACCATGCAACCATTAGGTATCTCATGAATAAACCTCTGATATCACATAGGTTAGTAAGATGGCTATTGCTAATGCAGGAGTTTGACATAACCATTGTAGATAAACAAAGGAAGACCAATGTTGTTGTAGACTTTCTTTCATAGCTGACTATATCATAGGATAATCAGGTCATAGATGACTCTTTCCTTGATAAGCACTTATTTTCCATTAGTGTGCAAACACCCTGGTATGCTGACATAGCTAACTATTTGGTCACAAGGAGAGTTCCTCCTCACTCTCTTCAAAAGAGAAAAGGGTGCTCATTGAAAAATCATTTCCTTTCTCATGGATTGTAGGATTTTTGTTCTACACTAGACCAAACCATTTCATGAGGATATGTGTGAGGGAAGATGAGACATATGATATTTTTCATGCATGCCACAACAAACCATGTGGAGGAAATTTTGCAGCCAAGAGGAAAGAAATGAAGATTCTAAATACAAGATATTACTAGCCAACACTCCACAAGGATGCAAGGAGATATACAAGAAAGTGTGATAGATGCCAAAGAATGGGTAGGCCAACCAAATATGATGAGATGCCCCTATACCCTTAGGTAGTAATCACTCCATTTGACAAGTGGAGATTAGATTTTGTAGGACCCATTGATCCTCCATCCAATGGTAAGTCTTATATCCTCGTATGCACTAATTATGTAACTAAGTGGATATAAGTTAAGGGCATGAAGCATGCAAGAGATAATAAGGTT
>VDFB02009771.1:0-28113 GCA_007258455.2 Sequoia sempervirens | reverse complement strand
AGACTTTAAAAAAAAATATTAGGGGTGTATGTTCCACCCTCCCCCACCCCCGCAACACCCCTGCCCTGCTCCCCCACTCGCCCGCCCCATCCCTACTCCCCACTTCCTCCTGCCCCTCTCTGTTGATAAAATGAACTCTTAGCTTCATTTTTTTTGTCCCATTATCACAGGGCAATTTTTTGTACTAATGATACTCTCATTTTCATCACATCATCACAAAAGTGTCCTCTTAACATATTTCATGTTAAAATAAACATTCCACTTAGGGAAGAAGTATTCAGAAATTAAATAAATCTTAAAGATAGAAAAAAGAAGTACCTGCAAGTGACTTGCCACATTTTCCCTTGTAAGCCCCTGAACATTCATCAGTTCAAGTATCCTCTTGGGAATAGCCTCTGCATCCAATCCAACCAAATTTTTCATAACTAACCATCATATTTGAAAAATATATTAATAGCCTAATAGGTTCCCATGCCTGATACTATCTTTTTAAATAATAATAAATAGAAAACAAAATATACTCTAGTAACATCTGATGAAAATATGATTGTTCTTACTATCGATTCCTAGCTGATTCACAGCACAGACAAATTGTTGATGGAGTTCCGCAGACCAGACTAATCGTGGTTTTTTCAAAGTAGAGGAATCATCATTATCCTGTTCACCATCATCTTCCTCTTCCTTGACTTCCTTCCTTTTCTTTGATTGTTTCCATGCACTATTTATTCCTTCATTTACTGATGATGCATACTCAACATCATCTGGCCCTTTTCTATGCCTATCAGGCTATCACCATCTTCAACACTACCTGATTGCTCCAAGTCCTTTGAGCCATTTCTCTTTTTTCGAATTAAATGCTGCCATATGTATTTTAAAGCCTCAATATGTACAGGTTTAAGAAGGTAGTTGCATGCCCCATTTTTGATTCCTTTCATAACCACACTTGTTTCTCCATTTGCTGACATCACTGCAACTCACAAACACTGAGTTAAGCATCATATATTGTATTGTGATCATATCTGAAATTTAATTACACCATATGATCTCTACCACTCTGAACAGGTAACATCAAAAACTTACTGATGACAGGAAGATCCATTTCCAAACCCAATTGCTCAAGCAGTTTAAATCCATCCATGTCAGGCATGTACACATCACTGATAACTAGATCAAAGCCACCTTTCTTCTCTCTCAACAAAGACAATGCAACAGTTGCTTGGGTACATGTTGTGACTGCAAACCATAGACTAAAGTATCAAATAACATCCATACTGATAATACTAATTGAAATTCCTACATACAAATTCCTTCTCAACTTATTTGTCAATTTCCAGGCCATTGTGCCTCCCCCGTTTTCAGTTTTAGATTTTTCATAATACAATAATATAATTAATATTTAAACATGTAATGCAACACAAAAGGAATACACTAGCATAATTCCCATTTTGACCCAAGGACATACACATACATATTATCATGCACATACCAGGAAACCACAGAACAATAAAACCAGAACTTGAAAATTGAAATTATGAAGAAAGAAGAGAGGAAAGAAATATATCATGTCTTGTGTCCCTGGTTTTGAAAGAAACACCACAGGATAGCTCACTATCTACTAAAAATGAGACTGGAAAATATCAATTCTAGGCAAAATGGCATACTGTGTCCAATACTTTGGTCAACATGAAATTGAAGCTTCACAGCCATAAATGATTTGGTATACTTGATTTTGTTCAAAGAAATAAACATGAAAATGCTTCAGTAAGAGACACAGCTAAATTAAGTAAAAAATATATAAGTAGATAACACCACTCCAACTCAATCAGAATGTAGTAGGTAAACAAAAAATGAAGCAGTAAACATGTTTATCTGTTCCATAAAGACAAAAGGCAGAGAGGAAAACATATACCATAGATTATTCTGCAACTATGCATTTAAATTACTATTGATTGGATCTATGTTCTAGTTATTGAGCCTGACATAACATCTACCAAATTCCCTAACCATGCTTAAGGTTTCTGGAACAAAGCTTAATGTAATGGGATCATATTTGGGGTTAACTTTATTTAACTTAATTGAACTCCATTCAGAGGCAAGAATTTAAGGTTTGTATTAATTTGATGTTTAACTTCATTGATATGGCTTCACTTAAGATATGATCTCATTCTTCCTAACCAGTTTAATTCTGTTAATCAACAACTAGGCATTTCCAAACATCAAGTAAAAGAGAAATTATGATCTGAACAGCCTATTCTCAAGTTGCATTCAGCCTTATAAGGTCAGCTTACAATCAGCAGAACTGAATGATTGAAACAAAGGCTGTGAATACCTCTCAAGAGAACTTCAAATTTATTTTACGAAGAGCACATAAGACACAATAAGCAGCATGTTAGGGAATCTTTTCCTTATTAGATGAAAATACCAATAGGCCATATATGCTTTTTGCCAGATGCTTAAACCACAATTTCAAGGGAATGTCCAGCTCGTTAATACTTATGGCACATATGTGCACAATTTGTATGAATTGTCTGGTTACAACCATTCCCTTTTACTTACAACAGAGACAGATGACTGGGCTCAGTATTATCTAGAAGATCAAAGATAAACCTACCAAAAACTCCAAGGCACCTGACAAGTAATAGCTTCATCTTTACACTAGGACCACTGCAATAATCAAAAGGATTAACTTCCAAGACTACTCTACTGCATAATTATCTGGTTTCCCTTCCAATATGAAGCTTTTCCACTTTCCAAATTCGCCCTCTTCATCCACAAGAAATTACTAAGATGAATTTTTGGCTTATGAGTATTCTAGAAAGCTTTGGAAATGTTAAATTATTTTTGAAAGAACATCAGCCCCGTCCCGCCCCAACACTGACCATTAACTATAGTGACTCCATCCACAAGTGCACACAACAAAAAACTGGGATCTGTTTTCATATATATATTTGTTAAAAATGGAACTAGATTCTGTATGTATGGACATGAACACAATTTCATGAATGAACTTGCAGAATATGACATTATATTTTAAGCCCTTAATGAACAATCACCTTCTCAATTATCATTTTTTAATTTGAAGATTAGGGCTTAAATGTTAGTCCCAGGAATATTAGGATGGCTGGGGTTAAAGTTTTTGCAAAGAAAATATACAGTAAGACACATGCATTGGTTGCTGAAGAGTGGCATTGGCGACACCTAAACATATCACGATGGGAATCACCCCAACCCTGAAAATGGTAAAAACCCAATAATTTCACCTTCACATATTTTGCATGAGGAGTTGCCCTACTCAAATGGTTGTCAGCTCAAATATGAATCGTTTGCTTGCCAAGATGAATAAATGGATCTACTCAATAGAACGAATAGATAATCATTCACTGATACACATATAAAAAATCAACCACTGACATGCACATATCTCTTACTAGAAAATTTTCAGAATAGACACTTCAAAATTCAAATTTGAAATTGACCTACCTAGAGTTTTCATGGGCATGCTCACCGTAGTAAGTTGGGTGTGTTGATGCAGGTCAAAATTTGAATGAGAGCTCCTTTTGATTTTGAAAGGCTCAAACGCAAGGCAACTATGTGAAAGAATTACCTCGAATGACAAATTTGAAGGATTTTTACAAAAACAGATGATTTATTTGAAGGAAAATATTGCAGAAATGCAAGTGATATATTTGAAGCATTTATTCAAAAATAGTTGGTTTCTTCAAAGGCAAATATCGTAAGACAAAAAGGCATTGAATTAACTCCACCGAAAAAGCCTTGTTTTGCATACCGGTGTTATATAGAAGAATTAACTCTACTCTGACATATTTGAAGCATTTTTTGAAAAAGCCAGTTTATTGTAAGGCTGAGATTGCCGATAAACAATACGAAAAACATATGAAAACACTGTTTCCACGAAGTGCTGATTAATTTCAATGCTCATATCATGAAAAGGCAAATACGTGGAAGATTTACTTCTAGTTATATATTTGAAGCATTTTTAGCAAACTCCTCATTTATTTAAAAGAATATGTCAGTGCTAATTAATTTCAATGCTCATATCAGGGAATCGTGAAAAAGAAAACATACCGATGTATGTTTCCACAAACAATTAATTTATTTGTTTAATGGCAAATATGAAAGACTAATTAAGAAGCAAACATACAGAAGAATTCCTTCTATATTGATATATTTGGAGCAATTTTTCATAAAATCTCTGGTTCATTTCAAGACAAATACCACAGAATCATGAAAAGGCAAACAAATGGAACAATTACCTCTATATAGAAATATTTGGAGATTTTTTCACAAACAGCAGATTTAATCCTAGCAAATATCACAAAATCATGAAAAGGAAAACTAATGGAACAATTATACACTAATGGAACAATTACCTTTGTATAAAGATATTTAGAAAAAATTTCAGACACAACATTTAATCCTAACAAATATCACAAAATATGAAAAGGCAAAAATATGGAAGCATTACTTCTATATGGACATACTTGAAGCATTTTTTTCGCATAAAGGCAATTTTATAGATATACAAAAAAGCAAGCATATGAAAGCATTTTCTCATAAACAGCTGGTTTATTTAAAGGTAAATATCACATAACCATGAGAAGGCGAACATGTGGAAGAATTACGGCTACAGTGACACATCATCTGGAGAATTTTTTTCACAAAAAGCTGGTCAATTATTAGAGAAATAGCGCAGAAATGCTTTCCAAAATAAGATTTTAAAAGCGTAGGGGGACCACAGTAAGTCCGTGGTTGGTAGAAAAGCACTTGAGTGATGCTTCTCCTCATCACTTGGTGTCCAAGATTTGAGGGGGACATCCTCGACCATTTGTACTTTATATATTTTTTAAGATTGTTTAAGCTATGTATGTATCTGGTATCCATGTTTATGGGAATTGTAAATATTAAATGTCCTATGGAAATTATGTATCATCATTATTTGAATTAATGAAAGGAATTATTTTGTATGCAATGGGAAAGTTTGAAATAAGTTTCAAATGTGCATTTATTATTCAAGGATTTTTATTTTTTTATTGCTCTTAAAGGTTAGATGCATAAACTATTCACTTGTGGGTAAAACATATAAAAATTTACTGTGTAGAATAATGGGCATGCTACAATCACCCTCTTCCTCTTTCAATATAACTAATGATTATGGTGATAATGATGGAAATGATGACCTAGTGACCAACTTTGATCATTCTAATGCTCCCAATCACACACTCAAGTACTCTAAAATTGAGGGCTCCCTCTACTCTGCTAGTATAACACTCATATAATGATTTATAATAATGCGCCTCTCATAGGAAACATTAGACATCCCTTAATTCCTTCATCACATCTACTAATATCTATCATGTCCTACAGTCCTAGAAATGCTCTAGCCTAATCTCTCTCATATCTTAGTTGTTGACTCTCTACTTGTGAAGCATCTAATTAGGCATGTAAAATATCTCTCTACTTGAATAATATCCAACTCTATCTTGAGAGTATCCCCGTATTCTCACACTTATGTAAGCTCTACGTAGGCTCTCTCCAACCTCCCCTACCTATGGTGACCTTGGTAACCTCTACTCTACTACCTCTTCCTATACAAGCACTTCTTGTATTAGGCCATCCCTATCATCCCCTTGTATCTCCCCCTACTGGTACTATTACCACTACCATCACTAAGCTTTCTTATAGTACCACTCTTCCACCTCCTCACTACTCTCAACAACATAATACTTACAACACTAATTGAATTGTATCTCCCAAGTCCCTAACAACTAGCTGATACAATATTATATTCTTTCCCACCAAGCCTCATATCTCACCACTATCGAGCTATGTATATCACATCTCCTCTCTCATTGCACTACACTGGTGCTAATATAGTCTAGTTTTCAATCACCTCATGTATGTCCACTCATGGCTCCCAACACCTGATCTCTCTCAACACCCATGCCTAAACATGTGGTGAGGCAAGGATGTACCATTACAAGCCAAGTTTCCTTATCACCTTGTTAGTTATGTACTACTCAATAATATAATCTCATTTCCCAATAATGTAGCATGTTATCTATGTGAAATCCAAGTAAAACATGTCATATGCTCCTTAGGCATACCCAAACATGTAAGGCCTCCTTATAATATATGTTGCCAAAAGTTCATTTATAGGCCACATGTAGTAACCAATCTCTCCCAGGTGTTTATGTTGGTCACTCTACATTATCCTTCATTCATACATCATACACCCCCTCAAGTCATACAATTGTAATGTGTACCCAAATCAATATTTGTACTCCACCCATCTTGATACACTATCAATTTTAAATCCATGCACAATTTTTCTAATACACATGAGACCCATGTAAATAATGTCCCCATATCCACCATGTCTACCACCATATCTGTAAATCCCACCATGAAGAACCTGTCATTCTTATTAGCTAGCAACATGTCACTAACAACCACCACTCATACCAAGGGTACCTAATGTACCAACACATGTGTTAATATCTAGGTCCATCCCTTGAATGGGTAGACACCCTCTCACTTCCAATTGTCATAGTGTTCTCTATAGATCCATCACCCACTAGTACACCTACTCCTCATGAATTGGGATCTATAGTATCCTTCACATCTCCCCCCAATTCACTAGCATCTCCCCTATTCAGAGCTAAATAGACAACATCTCTAAATTCCATTACTTGACTATCATTTTCAATAGAGCCCTATCCACCCTAATCTTTACATTTGTGCCATGCAACATAATCCAATTGCCTCCATTAACCCTTAGTCCTCGTTAAATATCAAGACATCAATCCTAGTATAGTGGACTACCTCTCCTAAGACATAGAAAATATTTGCATGCACACACCTTGGTTAGCATATTTTCAAACCCTATCGTACCCCATCAAAAACCCATTTCCATATTAAATCCCGACTTGGATAATAATAAAAAAATCCAAGGGTGCATAGAGTGGGAGAAAATATAACAAACAGTGAAGCATAAACCCTAAAATAAAGATGGATATTAATAGAATAACAAAGAAATCCATGCAAGCTCTAGCAAGATCCAAAATATGATAATGAAAAATACAACTCTAAAATCCTAAAATAGTAAAGTTGTAAACTCTAAAGAAAAATCATAGGGGTGGTGTACGGTTGGAGTTTTACCAAAATGTAAGGACAATTCAACATTTCCCTAAGCTTAATCTACGTTAATAAAATAAAATACATACACACAAACATAAATTAACCAAGATTAATAAATCACAATTGTGGGCATATATAATTCAAAATCAAATACCATTTTAGGAAAAAAATGTAAAGGGGGGGGATACTCAATTCTAAGAATGATGTGGATAGATAAATCTAATATGACATGGACTTTGATAATCTAGTATAAAAAAATAGGTATTGTAGATGTGTCCTCCATTTGGAATTATGTGCAAACATACAATTTTCTATGGTTGAATCCATAATTACGAGTCATTTTATAGGCATGAATTTGTCCTACAATGGGAAATTTTGATCCTTCTTGTTGTGCACTTCTATCATCTAATTCACTCAATTAAATTGATATTTCATCAGGTGTCAAGGGCTTGTAATATTTAAAAGTACTTTAAGGAGGCCATGAGATTGCTAAGGGATAAATTTTCCTAGGCCAACCCCCTAAAGAGACCATCTTTATGATCATGATAAATATTGGCAAGTAACTACTATCAATGCAAATGTCCTAGAATGATTACCTCTAATTATGGTTCCTTTTAGTGCACTAAGCAAAATGCTCTTCTAAATACTCCTTGAATGCAAATAATTGTTCAATTCATGCTCGATGTCTTTGATATTCAAAATGAGTGTAATTGAATGTACTTAAATACAAGTACATGGAAATAATCATGTCAAAGGTGTACTAAGTTCCCTCAAGGAAAGAATAGGTGGAATTCAACCAAACATTATTTTAAAAAAAAATTAGGTGTCTATTCTATGGTCAAAAGATTGACCCAAGATAAGGGAGTGGTAAGGTCTATATGTAGTGAATGAAAGTCCAGACATGGAAGAAGCAATAAGTGTCAAGTGTATGGTATGCATAAATAAATAAGTTCAAATACAAAGAAACAAGTAGAGGTGGAGACATGTGAAAGATCAAGGAGTAAGCCCAACTTCATACAAAGATTATACCATATATTGATATATAATTATTAAGACATTCTCCTAAAATAAACCCAAAACTAAATGAAAATTAACAATCAAATATAAAAAAATTACCATTATAAATATATAAAATATTTAACTAAAATCTTTTATATTTTATTCAAAATATATTTTTTATCGATAAATTACTAACTTAGGGATTGCTCCTTTATATTGGTAATAATAAGCATATACATTTCCAAAGTCAAAAAGATTAATCCAAAAAATCCTGAATAATAATAGCATTTATTATCTTTTTCCTATTTTGCAAAAAGATACTAAATAATAGGCTCATTTATACTATTTTATAAACATCTTCAAGCATAGGCATACTCAACCTGATAAAAAAATAGCTCCATCCTCCTTTTGAACTAGACCTAAAACTTATTTCATAAAGCAACTCCTGTTCCAACCTTAACCCTACAATTGGCTTATTTTCATTATGTACAAAATAATAGGCTCATTTATACTATTCTATAAACATCTTCAAGCATAGGCATACTCAACCTAATCAAAAAATAGCTCCATCCTCCTTTTGAACTAGACCTAAAACCTATTTCATAAAGCAACTCCATTTCCAAACTTAACCCTACAACTGGCTTATTTTCGTTTTGTACCCAAACAACATCATTGTTGTCATAAAAAATTACATTGTTGGGAGGAAGACTTACACCTATGACACTCTCGTTGATGATGATATCCAAGCCACCTTAAAATTTCTTTTTAATTAATAGTTATGTTATGTTCTTAATAGTATCCTTATCCTCCTTGAAATACAAGAAAACATCTATAAAAATGTGCAAATTGACATTTTACAAAAAGATGGCTAGTTGATTCCTCACATTGTTTACACAAAGCACATATTGAAGGACCATTATACCCCAATTTCTAAAATCTATTAGCTATTATATTTTTCTTTTGCAAGGAGGCCCAAGAGAAATCCCTAGTTTTTGGAAGGCATTGTTCATTCTGAGAGAAATGAATAGGGATGTTATTTTTATCATTATTTGCTTCTTTGAAATAATATAAACAATATTAGTTGAAAACTTCCTTTCTTTTGAACAATTCCATCTAATAATATTATTACCGTATGACAAAAATATCTTTTCTTTTTTCCAAAATATCCTTAAGCCTAGAAACTTCTCTAATAAGAAGATCTAGGTTTTGAAATTATTTCCAACACCATTTTTATATGCATTTTTAACCTTGATATAAAGATAATTTTCTTTCTTTCCCCAAATTACTACTAATAACTATTTGGAATTGTTGAAGTCTTGGATATTTTCAATAATTGGCCAACTATTCGAAGAGTCTTTCCAAAGATGGGCATTTGTTACATTTCCAAATCCCCATGTTAAATGATTAGTGATGATTGATTTCACATGATAAAATAAATTTCCATATACTTTAGCCCTTGGGAGGGTTCAAAATTGATAAAATTCTATGAGAGCTATTAGAATCCAAGAATTTATTTTTTGTTATCTAAACCTATTTTCTATCAATTCTAGAAAGTATACCAAACCAATTTAGCACCCAAAGCCTTATTTTATATGATTTGATTTATGATCCCAACACCCTTTGCTTCTTTGGGTTTGCATATATTTTTTAGGCTTGTTGTCAAGTGGATTTGTACCCTTTCTAAGCACTTAACTCAACAATCCAATAAAACACGAAAACGCTCCAAGGCTTATGTGTTTGTCATAGCTTGGAGTGAATCTCCAAAGAGAGTTGGTTACCTTGTTTGAATCACCTAAACTTGAACCTATGCTATTGTTGCATGTTGAGAAAAGAGATAGGAAGTGACATGAAATAGAATCTAAATTATAATAGGGTGATGTACCAAACTATTTTTAAAACCTATACTACTACTTAACACACAATTTGTTTAAATGAACAAGTTGTTTCATGCACAAGCTAGGTTTTGAAATAATTATACATTATTGTTTCATAGGAAAGTTGAAGTTTTCTTAGTCATAAAAAGAAAAATTTAAGTTTTTTCACAATTAGAAGTTGTTTAAACTAGTGACATAACCTATAACTTATATAAAGTATGTATATCTCTGCATGAAGGTGTTGAAGGAAATGAGACATACATTGAAGATTTACATATAAATAGTAGAAAATATATCAATCATTCATGTTTGCACACAAAAATATAGATTAGAGAAGAAAAAATAATTATTTTATTAACAAAAAAGTGTTTACAAACTACTATAGAAGCTTTATAAGTGAGTTTCTTTAAGTTACAATATTGTTCATGCTTAGAAATAATCTTCAAAAGTTATAATACATAATCAAGAAAATCCAAAGCTGAGAAATTTTTTCCCTTGGGCCTCCCTTTATGTTGTCCAATAGCTTGCTAAATATTAGGAACATTGTTTTTGCAAATAAATGACATGTTCTCTCATTAGTTGGTTGATTCAAACTTTCTTGGGTGTCCAACTAATTTATCCCTTTTTTTAGCTCCTTAAAGTACACCATGATGTTGGTTGAATGAAGAATATTTACTTCTTTTGACCTCTTTCATTAATGATACCCTTCAAAGACTCCTAAATGCTCTCAAATGCCTTAAGCTAGGTCAAACTACCTCCTATATTCCCTCAACCTACTACATAAGTCACCAAACTACCCTAGATACCCTCAACTACTCCTAAATGCTTGAAAAGAAGTCACGACTGCTCATTCAACTCCCAATTGTTGCAACCTCCCTCAAACTTGTTTATAGAGCATGTGAAAAGAGGTTTGAAGTGAATAAAAAGCCTTAGGGGGCCTAGGAGATATTTTAGGGAATTTTTTATACTTGTTTGATCACTAGTCTTTTTTATGCTTACATTCTCACCATATTTTATTTACATATGTATCAATTTTTTAAGGTCTATTGTATGAGTTTTAATGTTGTATAAATGGCTTCCACTACCTAGAAAGTTTGTTCATTGTTTCCTTTCACAATCCATTTCCTTCTCATTTTAAGTATCTACCTTTTATTTTTCCATGATATGCCTACTTTATTTAATAGACTATAATTTGGTGACTACCACTTTACTTTTGAGAGCTATGTGTATTGTCATTGCCCTTTCTTTTAAATGCTTAATATCTATTCCAATGAGTTAGAAACTATCTTCTATGTTTTTCTCTACTATTTCCATTTCATGAGATCAAAATTCATTTCAAATTTCATCTATTTCATTTAGTATGCCACTATTATACCCTACTAGGTTTATCATACTCTAACCCATCCTTTGTTCATATGAATAGTCTTCATCATCCCAATTATCGTTCTATCCTCTAGGTTTCTTAAGGTTGGAATAATATGATGTTTATGGTTTCTAATCGCCTTAAAGTATTTCTCATTCATGTCTTCATAAAGAATTTCGTTCCATTTCATAGGTTGTCCTTCCATTGTATATTATGCTCTTTATTTTGACTTCAATAAATCTACCCTTATAACTTTATTCTTACTCACTACTATCACTTATTTGATCTCATGACTATTATAACATCTTGCTTGAACAACCCTCCCCATCATTTTGCATTATATTATATATAACTTGTTTTGGATTGTCATGCTTTGATTGTATTTTATCTTTTTTTTCCTTTTGACTACCATCATTAGTTGGTAGAAGACTATCTCCCTATCAATCTACAATCCATAGTCATATGTTGACTGCCACATTCATGCTTCATCATACACTAAGATCCTTTTGTCTTTGGTAGCAATATATCCACAAGTAATCAAAACATTCGATATCTTCTATGATCTATTATCTCCAACTTGCTCATTGTCATGATATTAGTTCCATCTCTTTCTAGTAACCCGTCCTAGTTGAAGGCCACTCTAGGTTTTCACTTTATGACAATACATATTGTGATGAGTTGATCATATATTTGACTTATCACTTGTCATTGTACAAGGAAATTTGGACTAAGCATTCATTTTCCCTTCTCATTTACCTATGTAATATAATTGATGGTCCCTTGAATGATTGTGATACCCTTCTATGACTTTCATGCTTTTACTTGACTATGACAATCATGACATTTGATCACTTGTCAAGTATCACTTCACCGTGGATTGTAAAACATTATAACAAAAGAAAGTATGATATTAATTTGTGTCTACAAACCTTGTTGTGGAGTCTTCATGCTTTCCAAATCTCTATAAAACTATGACTTCAATTCATACATTGACATAACACCCTACTTTTTAGATTCATATTGCCAAATGAAGTTTTAAGAAGCACAAAATTGTCTTCTAGGTTCACACTGTCAACCATTCAATCTTTAGACTCTTTCATTGGTGACTCCTTTGTTTTAATGACCAATGGATCTTATATTGGCTTTGCACTCTTTAAAAAATGTTAGGATCTACACTCTTCAACAAAATGTCCCCTAAAGAAAAGTATTGGTCATAATCTATTTGTCTATGTCTTTGACTATTGATTAATGCTCTTAATCCTGAATTTCTCGTGTTTTATGGTTGCTCTCCTCTGTGAAACCTATTAATTGTGCTTACATTTGTCCAATTATACTATTTACCTTTCCATTACATTCTCATTCATGGTTTCTTTGCTTAAAATGAATTAAATCTTAGGTCTTAAGTTTGTCTCTTTTCAATAATCTTCTACTTGCCCTTGAAATGTTTTCCTAGAGTTGCATTGTTATTTGAAGAGACTTCTTTGTCCATTCTTCTTGTGACTTTTAAAAACTATTTCACCGCTATCTTTTTCAATGGTCTCATGTCTTTAAGAAACCCTATTGTGACATTATTTTGAGTGTCACTTTATGACTCCTACAATCTTCACAGAGTTTTTCTCCTTATGAATGTACTTTTGAAGACAAATTTTCCCTTGATTTGTGATAACCGAGGACTTGACTATCATGCCACCCATCTTATCTAGTTGTCTACACTATCATTTGGTGTTCCTTCATTGTGATCCCTTTAGATACTTATATCATAAAAGAAACAATCCACATCGCCTTTATTTCATCATCCTTAAGGTTGTTTCTAAACATTTCATGCAATAGAAAACATTGTCTTTGTTTTAGTTTACTCTACGAGCTACCCCTGTGTACTACGAACAATGTTCTTTTGTTGACTCTCCTTGTTTCAAAGCCTTTCCTTCATACCTTTTGGTTGTTAGACTTACCACTACCTCAAACTATTAAGTTTTGGGACTTGACTGTCTACTTGTGATAAAATGACTTCTCTGTCACTTCATACTTTGCTACAAACTGTCTTCAACCCTTTGATATGCACAAAGAAGATGTAATAACTACCAGCAGTGGAATATTGGAAATAATAAGGCTATTGACAAGAATCTGATAAGAGTTTTGATAATGTGGATAACTCTATGATCCTACCCTCTCACTGAAACAAAATCTTATGGTTCATTTCTATACAAAAATAATAGATATATACAATGCCATGTAAGGATTTGGGCAACAAACAAGGGTTTAACAACTCGGAGTTTGACCTTTGTAACTTGGAGAAGTGATTTATTCACTTTGGAGACCCTCAAGCTATTTTATCCCTACCTAGGCTACTAATGAACCCTTTCAAATTCTAAAATAAGCCTTCATTTTCTTTTCATTTGTCTTCATAGAATTTATCATAAGTAAAACTTTCAAACTAATGTTTAAAATCAAAACAAAGCAAAGCTTCATTGATGCCTATTCCTTGACTAAGAACCTCCATACTATCTTTTACACTATTCAAAATTTATGAAATCCTCAAAGGTACATGTCTCTTTCAAGAATGAAACTCATGTATGCCCAATTGCATGCTCTTGCATGGGTGACAAATGACAATCTCAAGGGACCATAAAAAAATTTCAAGCCCCTTTTCCTTTAAAATAGATACACTTTCATGTCCAGTTTGCTCTGCAAAAAAGTTTTTCATAGCATGGAAACTAAACACAATTATGAAAACAAGCATAATGTGTATTCTTCATCATTGAAACTAAAATTGAGGTTGTTAGATCTCAGAGTAAAAGTACAAAGTTGTGTCACACTTTCGACCAACTTATCGACACAATTGAATTTAAGTATTTCTAACTAAAAATCAATTTTGGTCAAACTTATGATCTAGTAAGATTCATTCTAGCTAAGTTAGATACTTCCACAACTTTTTCAACTAAAATTGTTGGCTAAAATATATGGAGCACCACTTTGAGGTCAATTTATCAAAAAAATAAAAATAAAATGAAAAATTTGATGTTTCAATAACTCCTACTCATGTAAATAACATTTTTTTAAATATAAAAATACCCTTTTGTAGATCCATAAGTGTAGTTTTCAAAAATATATTTATTTTAATAGTTTAAATATTATTTATACTTTATTTTTTATTTTTTATTTTTACTAAAAGTAAGTTATCAGCACAAAATATTTGGTTGATTACCATGCCAAGGAAAAATACTAACACTTATTTTAAAAATTTGAAAAAAATATGAAGCAATAGACTAGCAATTGCACATTGGTGTGCAATGGGTACGCTGAAGAGGTGTGGAAAAGTAAATTTTGAAAAAAAAGGTTTATTTTTGTGTAAATTTTTCTTTCTCTTTCTAATCATTTTTTACTCATATAATTATACAATTTATATAAATTTTCTCTCTTTCTTGAAGTTTCAATTGGTGGGTCATTTAGAAAAGGATTTTAATATGATTATTAATTTTATTTTTTTTATTATAGAATAATATTATTATATTTATTTTTTAGAATTTTATGTATTAACTATTATATATTACTATATAAATATGTATTATTTATGTCATTATTTTATGTATTTTTATATTATTATATTGTATTGATTATTTATGTATTAACTATTATACTAACTATTATATTATTATATAATATTAAACCAAATTATGTATTATATATTAAAAAATAATTAATTATTATATTTTATATGGGAAAGGATGTCGTAATGTTAAAACCTAAAACCCTTTTGGAAACCTTAGGAAACATAAAAATAATTAAAATATAAAATATAACAATAAAATAAATTCATATTATATTGTATTTAACAATTTATATAATATATATAACAAACATAATTGTAATATAATTTTATATATAAAATAAATGCATAATTAAATTACATATATAAATCTTAATATATGATATTTTAATAAATATTAATTTTATAATAAAATATTATTTTTAAAATATATTTAATAATTCAAATTATATAGAAAAATTAAAAAATTATACTTATATTTCATATTATTAACAAGTGACACAAGCGTCGAGTTCCTGCCGAGAGGTAAAAAGCATTTAGCTACGAGTTAGAAAAAGTAATTAGATAGGAGATAGGAATATAAATGTATTAAATATAGCTAGGAAAGTTTGAAGTAATTTGCAATGGTGCATTAATGCGTGGAATGTTTAGGGTCCATGGGCAACATGGTCCATAGAGACATGTGAACAGTTAACATGTGTTGATGGATGCATGCAAAATTGCATTTATGGGTACCATGTATACGTGGACTTTTTTATAGATATACCAATGAATACTTGGTTTTTTATGAGTGTATGTATACATTTGCGACAAGAAACATTCTTTATGATCTTAATCAGGAAGCATAAATGTATTATTATGTTGTTTAAATTAGTAAATGCAAATAATCTGAAACGTTTGTAACAATGCTTGAGCCATCTATGTATACATGTATGCATGTATACATGTATCCACGTGCACATAATGCATAGAAGAGTGAAAAGCATCCTCGACATCTGAATGAGTCTCAAAGCACGATGAGACTCAACTTGCATTTGCAGTATTAAATGAAAGAGAACAGGATAAATGACCAATGCACAATTTTTAATTTTTTTTTTTTAATAAACCTTTTGCTGCATAAATTCATTAGTCATTTGAATTCGAACAAAGTTTTGATGTAGGAATATTTGTAAAGCATCAAATATCATTTGTAACAATTTACAAAGACATGTGCGCAGGCACTAAAAAAAATTGCATTCTTCACATGACCCATATTTATATGCATGGTGAAACAAAGTTTACCATATCTCTTTTTTTACCTCTATGTCTATTTGTAAATAAAATAATGTTTAGTGTAATGTTCTAAAACACATGTTACGTTAATTAATACAACTGAGTTATTTTAGTTTATCATATCACAATATGCAAGTGCTAGTAGGAACACTAGTATTAGGTGGAACATTGATAGGGGTAGCTCATTTGAGTGTAAACTTTTCTAAGATTAATCAATCTTTTTTTTAATGTAGTATGAAGGTTACTTCTATATAAAGCTATTGATTTTATTATAAATAAGACTTTAATCTTGTTTATGTAATACGAAAACATATTTTTGTGTATAGAACAATGTAATTATATTACAATAAATTCTTAGATGAATCACTAGAAAGCTATTGATTTTATTATAAATAAGATTTTAATCTTGATTATGTAATACAAATAAATATTTGTGTGTATATATTAAACAAAAAGTAATTTGCAAAGATATAATAAAGAACCTTATTACCTAAGATAGAATGTAGGTAGAATAAAATAATTCACATGTTTATAGCACTTTGCATTCAAAATAAAATGTAATAATTTGATTTATTAAAATGTAATAAGTGAAATAAATATTTCAATAAATTCTTAGATGAAACAGTACAAAGGTATTGATTTTATTATAAATAAGATTTTAATTTTGTTTATGTAATACGAATAAATATTTTTGTGTATATATTTTAAACAAAAAATAATTTGGAAAGATATAAAGAACCTTATAACGTAAGATAAAATGTAGCTACACTAAAATAATTCACATGTTTATAGCACTTTGCATGCAAATTATTGAGAGAGAAACATTTGTAACAATGCTTGAGGCATCTATGTATACATGTATCGACGTGCACATAATGCATAGAAGAGTGAAAAGCATCCTTGGCATCTGAACGAGTCTAAAAGCAGGATGAGACTCAACTTGCATTTGTAGTATTAAATGAAAGAAAACAAGAGAAATAAACTAGTTATTATGAATGCATATATCAAAGGAAAGCATAAAAATATGGATCCATGCAAACATTTATGCATGCATGGATGTGTACATGTGTCCATGTAATTTGGTATGTAAACAAGAATCTATATATGCCTGCGTGCATAAAGTTAGAAATGTCAAAAACAATTTGCATTTTAAACATATAAAAAAAAACATTTATGATTGAAACAAAAGAATAATACACTAGTGTTTTTTGAAGAAGTGTATAAAGTATATCTAATGATGCATTTGAATGCATGGATACATGTAAATATTTGTGAAATCTGATTATACATTTTAGCCTTCAGGGAACTATCATACGTGCTTTTAGGGATCTGTAATAAACAGGATTTAGAAAAGACGTTTTGAAAAGAACTCTTGAATACAAGTCTATGTTAACAATGAGACTCAATTTGTATTTGCAGTATTAAATGAAAGAAAACAGGGAAAATTAACTATTTATTAGCAATGCATATATCGAAGGAATGCATAAATATATGGATCAATGTAAACATTTATGCATGCATCGATGTGTACATGTGCCCATGTAATTTGGTATGTAAACAAGGATCTATATATGCCTGTGTGCATAAAGTTAAAAATGTCAGAAACAATTTGCATTTGAAAGATATACAAAAAACATTTATGATTGAAACAAAAGAATAATACATTATTGTTTTTTGAACAAGTGTATAAAGGATATCTAATGATGCATTTGAATGCATGGATACATGTTAACAATGAGGCTCAACTTGCATTTGCAGTATTAAGTGAAAGAAAACAGGAAAATTTAACTATTTATCAGCAATGCATATATCGAAGGAATGCATAAATATATGGATCAATGGAAACATTTATGCATGCATTAATGTGTACATGTGCCCATGCAATTTGGTATGTAAAAAAGAATCTATAAATGCTTGTGTGCATAAAGTTAGAAATGTCAGAAACAATTTGCATTTGAAAGATATACAAAAAACATTTATGATCAAAACAAAAGAATAATACATTATTGTTTTTTGAACAAGTGTATAAAGGATATCTAACGATGCATTTGAATGCATGGATACATGTAAATATTTGTTAAATCTGTCAATACATTTTAGCCTCCAAGAAACTGTGATATGTGCTCTTAGTTATCTATAATAAACAGGATTTAGAAAAAACGTTTTGAAAAGAAGTCTTGTATACAACTCTATGTTATGATAGTTATTTTCAAAGCCCTCAGTGTTTAATTGCATAACCTTGATATTTTCTTCATTTTTTTCTTTGGTATGGTGTGAATTTTGTTGTGATGGATGAAGATATATTTGAGCTATAGATAGATAAAGATATGTAAGGGTAGTAAAGAAGAATGAGCTATGTAAGTGCAAGAAAGAGAAGGAATTGAGAGAATGATGAGGTGCAAGTAAGGTATATGAATGCCTTATGAAAAGTATTTGATATGGGAGGCAAGGATATGTGAGACTGGATATGAGAATGAATGGAATGTAAATGGTATGAATTTATCATTTTTGAGTTGTACGCTGAAAATTAAATGCAAGATATAAAAATTTGAATGAGTGAGTTGGATTGAAAGAAAAAAGGAATTCAACACATTGGTGTGATGCAAGGCAAGCATATAAATGTATTTTGAAATGTATTTGATTTGAGAAGAAACGATGTACAAGGGTGGAAATGGAACTGAGTGGATTTGATAGGGTATGAAGTGATCATTTGTTCCAAGAAAGGGTGGAAGAATGTCTATTTTGTTATTGGTTATGCTTTTTAAAATCATCATAGGGCTGAGTGTCTCAATACAAACACAAAAGAAAGACTGATGTCTCATTTCTCACTCTCTTTCATACTAAACAAAGTGCCAAGATGCTTGAGCTTCCTCAAAATGCGACAAGAGAAGAATAGATATAAAAATATAATGATATTTAAGGATACAAGAGTCAAAAGAGAAAACAAAGAAAAAGTTGTTATGCATATACTATGAAAAGAATAAATACGTGGACTTTTTGATAGATATACCAATGAATACTTGTATTTTTACATGGGTGTATGTATACATTTTCAATAACAAATGTCCTTTACGATCTTATTCAGGAAGCAAAAATTTATTACTATTTTGTTTGAATTATTAAATGCAAATAATCTTAAACATTTGTAACAATGCTTGAGCCATCCATGTATACATGAATGCATGTATACATGTATCCATGTGCACAGAATGCATAGAAGAGTGAAAAGCATCGTTGACATTTGAACGAGAAATTTGAATGGAAAACACTAAAATCAATTAGAAATACAAATTTGTCAAAGCACAATGAGACTCAACTTGCATTTGCAGTAGTGAACGCAAGAAAACAGGGAAAATGAACTATTTATCACCAATGCATATATCGAAGGAATGTATAACTATATGGATCCATGTAAACATTTATGCATGCATGGCTGTATACATGTGTCCATGTAATTTGGTACATAAACAAGAATCTATTAATGGCTGTGTGCATAAAGTTATAAATGTCAGAAACAATTTGCATTTGAAACATATACATTATTGTTTTTTGAACAAGTGTATAAAGGATATCTAATGATGCATTTGAATGCATGGATACATGTAAATATTTGTTAAATCTGATTACATATTTTAGGCTTTAAGAAACTGTCATACACGCTTTTAGGGATCTGTAATAAACAAGATTTAGAAAAGACGTTTTGAAAAGAACTCTTGAATACAACTCAATGTTATGATTGTTATTTTCGAAGCCCTTAGTGTTTAATTGCATAACCTTGATATTTTCTTCATCTTTTTCTTTGTTTGGTATGGTGTGAATTTTGTTGTGATGGATGAAGGTATATTTGAGGTATAGATAGATAAATATAGGTGAGGGTAAAAAAGAAGAATGAGTTATGTGAGTGCAACAAAGATAGGCAATTGAGAGAATGATGAGATGCAAGTAAGGTGTATGAATAAGTTATGAAAAGTATTTGATATGGGAGGCAAGGATATGCAAGAGTGGATATGAGAATGAATGGAATGCAAATGGTATGAATTTATGATTTTTTAGTTATATGCTTAAAAATAAATGCAAGAAATAAAAATTTGAATGAGTGAGCTGGATTGAATGAAAAAAGGAATGTGACACATTGGTATGATGCAAGGCAAGCATATAAATGGATTTTGAAATGGATTTGATTTGAGAAGTAAGGACGTGCAAGGGTGGAAATGGAAATGAATGGAATTGATAGGGTATGAAGTGATTATTTCTTCCAACAAAGGGTGAAAGAATGTCTAGTTTGTTATTGGTTATGCTTTTTAAAATCATCATAGGGCTGAGTGTGTCAACATAAACATAGAAATAAGGCTCATGTCCCATGTCTCACTCTCCTTCGTACTGAACAAGGTGTTGAGATCCTTGAGCTTCCTCGAAATGCGACAAGAGAAGAATAGATATAAAAATATAATGATATTTAAGGATAGAAGAGTCAAAACAGAAGACAAAGTGGAAGTTGTTATGCATATACTATGAAAACAATAAATATGGAAGATCATGAAACTGAAAAAATGCAAATGCTGATGCATTAGAGAACAATAAATGCATGGAGAGAGAAATACGTAGAGCTATTCACAGATATATGCATGGCTGCATCAACAGACACATGTATACACAGAAAACAGAACTACATGGACAGATGGAGAAATGAATACATGTATACATGGATGCATGCATATTTGCATATAGATACAAATGCATATGTTACATGGAAGGATGTATTCATATACACATGCAAATATGGATGAAGGCATATATGCATATATGCATGAATGGACAATATGCATGAATGCATATCAACATATAACTTTAAATTTTGTTATATTGGAAAATTAGCATTTATCTGTTTCTATTTGTCAAAATAGCTTTATAAATCATTATTGTTATAGAAAATCAGTGAAATGTGATCACATAGATTGATTAAATAAATTTAAGCAAAGGCATAGTTTATAAAACTGGTGAGTAGAGGTACGTAATCCATGAGTGCAAATTAAATGCATTGAAATATCAGGAAAATGCGAACACATAGACAAAAGTCAGACACTGAAGCAAATGCATTAAAATGGCATCCGGGTCAGTGGGGAAGGTGTCAATCGGTTTGCGGATTAAATGGGTGGCGATATTCTGGCCATTTTAATATAGAGTTAAGCCATTGCAATGCACGCAGTCAGCTGACGTCAGCCTTTGTTGTACACCGTGTTGTAAGAGTACCAGGCTGCAGATGTGCACAAACGCATATGTGAGCTGTAGTACGCAATAATACGCATAGATGGACGTACAGACAATACGTATGCAGACAGAGATGGATATGTTACAGAGAGAGGTGTGCAGATACATGGATGTGTAGAAATATGCATATATGCATTTGCAGATGGGCAGAGACAAAGAGAAATACATGGGTGCATGATTCCATATATACATATATACATGTATCCATGCAAGATATCGATAGATGCATATATACATGGATGTGTGCATGCAATTCATAGGTGCATACATGCATAAATCGATGTATACATGTAGCCATAGATACATATATACATATATAGACAGATGCATGGAGAGATGGCGAGATATATGCATAAATCGATATATGCATGATTGCATCTATGGATACATAGATACATAATGAAATGAAGAAAAAGACACATTTATATATGCATATACGGAAGCATATAAAATTGAAATATGTTTAGCATATTGTAATCAATGAGTATTTAGACTGAACGCCTTGATAGTGGCATGTTAACTGTGTCATTGTTATCGAGTTTGTAGTGCTCATTTACCCTTGTAATAATGCATATGTAATTAATTAGGTAGCTGCTAATTAGTCTTTAAATACATAACAATTAAAAGAAAGAAATAATGATAATTATCGTTGTGCACATTTCAGCTATTAATTAAAGCCAATTAACAAAGTAGCAATGGAAAAGCATGTGCATGTTAATATGTTAGAGAGCATGTATTTGTGCATAAGTGTATAAGGATGCCATGAGTTGTGATTTCTACTTGCATGTAGTTGTATTAAACAATTAATAGTAAGTATAGAATGACCCCATGGGGTTGGGAACTGAAAGAAATAAAGGAAAGAAATAATTATAACTATCCTTCTGCAGATTTCACTTATTACTCAAAGCCAATTAACAAAGCAGCAGTGGAAAACCATGTACATGTTAATATGTTAGACAATATGCACTTGTGCATAGGAGCATAAGGATGGTATGTATCTTTAGATTTTAGATTGCATAGGTAACATGTGCTTCATAGTCATCTAGTTAGGGTAATATGATCACTTTGTGCATAGTGGTATTTAATTCTGGAAGTTGATGTTTGAAAAGTTATTTTTTTTATTTGGAAAGTGGTACTTAGCTGTTTTCTTGTTTGTGTTTCAAAGTGAATGCATTAAATGGCATGTGGAGTTAACATGTAATATATATTTAAGTGACTAGAGATGCATTGTGATTACTTTGAGCATTTCATTTTTGTTATTCTGCACATCTGTGTAGTCACAGGAGATGTTGTTGCTATAGAGTCAAGACCCAGAAATGAGCTACTTGATACATGTATCCATAGATACATGGATGTGGACATCTATCATGGTATCCATAGATGCGTAGATACATGTATCTATGAATAGATGTATCCATAGATACATCAACACATATATGGATAGATGCCTGTATACATATGTACATAGAAGCACAAATACATATATGCATGGATGCATCTATAGGTAGAAGAATACATAGAAACATAGTTGCATGGATAGATAGATGGATGCATAGTTGGATACATAAATGCTTAAATATGCATGTATGGAAATATCCATGGATTGCATATGAAGTTGCATAGATACATATATCCATGGGTGCATGTATACATAGATGCATGTATTGCAGTACACATGGATGCATGTATATGTGTATCTTTGGGCAGGATGCATGGATGCATGTAAATAGAAGAATTTTGTCAAATGTCAGAGGTATCATCCTCATAGGCACATATGCAAAAAATGGAAGCATACAAAAGGCAAGTGAACTGTTTGACAAAAGTCGTGGAATAAATGTGGATCCATGAAATGTGGTTCAAAAGGGATTATGTAAAAACCCTTTTGTCTATTTTGTTGACTGCATGTGAGCCCTGTAAATACTATATATCTTCAATTGCTGTAGAGTTGTGCCATAGAGAGAGCTTTAGAACCAATGTGTTATTAACCTGTGCTGTAATGAGAAGTTTGGAACAATGTAAACCTAAATTCTGCAATTGTAGCAAATTTTTCAAGAAAAGAGTATAGGGTGAGTTTCTAGAATGAACCTTTTTCTTTGTTCACAATTGCGAAATGCAAGTAGGGTTTCAAAGTGCTTTAAGGCATTCTTATAGTTTGATTTTAAATTCATATTTTAAACTACTTTTAGTATTATCTATTTGAATTTCTTGTTGAAATGAGAAGGTTTCATCTGTGTTTGATAGGAATTAAGTAGAAACCCTCTTGTCCATTTTACTTTATGCATGTGAGCCCTGTAAAGTTTGTATGTTTTTGATTACTGCAAAGCAGTCCCATAAAGAGAGCTTTGGAACCAAAATTATGTCAACGTATGCAATAATGAGAGTTTTCTCCTTGAACCTTGTTATATATTGAAAGACTAATTAGCAATCCAAACAGCGTCCCCTTTAGCCAGATGCCATTCAATGCATTGAGTTTGCATCAATGAATTATGTACCTTCAACCACTAGTTGTAATCAAAGTATGCATATGGATTTAGAATCAAAAGCTCTCTCTTGTGAACCCATTTTTAATTTGCCTATGCATTTTCCCGGAATGCTTTTTAACCGGCAGCATCGGCCAATCACATTTCAGCATATAACATATTAGTTAATTTTTTGTATAGTTTGAATTTGGAGAGCTATTTTTAATATTGGAAGATTAGCATTTATCTATTTTTCTATTCGTCCGAGTAGCTTTATAAATCATTTTTGTTTTAAAAATTTGGGAAAATGCGAACGCATAGAATGATTAAATAAATTTAAGCAAAGGCATAGTGTAAAAGTTGGCAGCTAGAGGTACGCAATCCATGAATGCAGATTAAATGCATTAAAATATCAGGAAAATGCAAGCGCAATACATGAATGCAAATTAAATGCATTAAATGGCATTTGGCTGGAGGTGAACGCGCTGGAATGGCTTGGTGGCCACACATGGATAGGGTACTTTGGTCATTTAATATAGAGGTAAGCTACTTCATAAGTGCATCTCATATTTCTCTGTGGTGTTGTTTTGGTAGTTCTATAAGTTCTGCGGTTCAGGAACCGTTGTAATCGTCCTTTTTGCTTCATCAAGGCATTTTGCATAAATAGCGTCTAAACCCATAAATGATGTGTAAAATACGCTTTGGGCAATACTGGCGCATGGAGTTTTGTCAATATTTTGTCGCACAAAGCTCGGGCTTTTATTGATCTAACCTCCCGCCAGAGACTCAATGGAGTTATAATGACATGGATAGTGAGCGCCCTTCACGCATTACCGCTTCACGCTGTACACTCCATTAATTAGCGGATCGAAAATGATAAGCTTTTATGGTTAAATTCGCGAAGATTTCTCAGAGGAAAAGCAAGAAAGCGCAACTATAGCCCAGGGGCGCCCTTCTTTTTGAAGGTCAAGTTCTTGTTGAAAATGCGCATACATATAGTCAATCTCTTCAGAATTGGTCTAGCTATCCGATGAGCTATCCAGTGAAGCATTCCGAGACCTCATACTGCATAAACGCAAGGCTGGTTGAAATTTCCAAACGATATGAGAATTGTCCTTGTATCAAGCAAAAGCAACTATATTGAGGGCTTCATCTTAAAAGAGGGGTAAATCTTGGCATTTTCGATAGCTGATACAAAGACCCGGTTTTGACTAGTCTCATGATTCCAGATAAATGCGCTTCATCCAACTTAACTCCATACCGCCATCAAGATCAGCTTATAATGAAGTTTCACAAGCCCTCGAAGCTTCCATTGGTTCCTACGCAACTACAAAATTGGGGTTACCGTTAGACCCTTTAAGATGCCAAATTGCAGATGCCGAGGTCTTCCGACACGGGCATTTACTTCTAGCCTAGTTCGCTGACAAACATCCCGCCTGGCCGATCCCATATTCCAGCAGTGGATCGGTAGAGGTTCTACCTGCTATCGCACTTTGGCATACACTCAACATAAAAGCCATCAAGTCTTCACTTGCACTTTTGAGCTTAATTACTTTATCTTATTCAACGAAGCCACCGGCCAGTCTCTGATTTGGCAAACGCCGTGACGGGCGCAGGTCTCTGGGCGTAAATGTCGAAAAGTGAAGACATCCGAAAATGCCGCCCCGAGCGCTATTTTAAATAAAATACGCACTGTCGTTTTTGAGGTCTTAGAAGCAGTTTTCTTGCTTCGTCACCTCCAAAGACTTCTCTTGTGGGCCCTTTTGGCTGTCCGTTAAAACAGATAATGTTCGAATCGGGTTATCCTGGCTCTAGATATCAGAGGACAAAGTAGGGTACTTGGATGAAGGTTCAACTTTCGTTAAAATGGCATTAGTGCAACTAAGAGCCAGGGGCGCTTTTACTTTTGAGGCCCTTAATGAACTTTTCAGAGGTCATGCGTATAGTCGTTGGATGCAGAATGTTTCCAGTCACGCAGTGAGCTTCGTTTCCTGTCAGCAGGGTTCACCGTTCGCCGTCAGCAGCCGTTTGAAGTGTTAAATGGCAGTTTAGGAAAATGGTTAAGTTTGGAACCCGTAAATGAATTTAATCAGGGGCGCCTAATTTTTCAGGGTGTTAAACGATGGATTTTGCAGTTGTGTCTCCCAGCAGACATTTCTTTCTTGTTCAGTGGGCTTTCCGTTGAATTCTCTAGTTCAGTCCTAGCATCATCCGATCATTCAGAAATCAGTGTTGAAGCTGGCCAGTCGTGACTTTGTTGTCAGCTATTAAATAGGAAGTTAATAAAAAGTGGAATATCTTGAGCAAATGGACACCTATGAGCTCAAGAGTTGACTTTTCGGAATCGGTGAAGTCTAACAGTGAATCTCAAAGCTTCATTCCGAATTGTCAACTGAAGTTCAAAATATTTATTTATTTTGCAATTTTAGCATTAAATGGCAATTTTCTATTTTTGGCGCCTTTTGCTATTTGCATAATAAATATTTTATTATTTATTTAAATTCGAACTTCCAGTCAGTGGCAGTTCAACTGAAAGGGGGGGGCCAATAAGAGATCTTCTATTTTTGTCAGGGTTTTGAATCTTGCAGTTGCTAAGTTAATGCAAATTTCTTCTTATTTAAAGCATGACGCCTTCATCTATGATCCATCAAGCTTTGGGAAGTTCGTATTTTTCAAAGAGAAATTAGATTTTATTAAGAGAAATTCATATCTTCAGAGGAAATCGAATTTTATCAAGTTTCAAAGGCATATTTCTTCAAGGCGAATTTTGTCAAGGGAAATCCGTATTTCTTCAAGATAAATTCATGGTTTTATCAAGAAATAGAGGCGCGCATCTTCAAGGGAATTCATTCATTCAAAGGAATTCACAAATTCATAACTTCAAAGCAATTCACACTTCTTCAAGGATAAAGGCGTTTCCCTTAAGCAAATCCGCAATCCTTCAATAATCAAAAGGCGAACTCTCAAATTTCAAGATAAATTCATATTTTCTCAAGACAATTTCAAAGGCAAATTCGAATTTCTTCAAAACAAAGGCGCAAATTTCAAGAAAATTTGTGGTTTTCAAGTAAAGGCGAATTCTTCCAATTCAAAGGCGAATTCCTCATCAATTTCCAAAGGCGATTTTATTTAACATATCTTTTTGCAGGATAAAATTCACAATTATCAGCAATTTGAAGAAATCTAGGGCGATTTTCACAGAAAAAGAACATACTAAAAATGTCTTTTTCATCCTTGAATCTCAGATTTCTCTCAAAATCCATTTCGCATGTTCCTGAAATTGGCGAATTCTACAAGTACAAGCATCTAGATCATTTCTATATAATTACCTCGAGTTGAAATCATGCGCTTGATTTTTTAGGAATTTTTAACTTCAGAACATTCGTTCTCGAGTTATTAATTTTGTCAACTGAAAAGTCTTTGTATGATCGAGTAGTAGTTGAATTTTCGCAAATCTAACGTTCTGGGTTGTCTTAGAATATTTTTCTAGACAAAACCCATATCTTAGATTTTTTGCTGAAAATAATTCTTTGAAAGGCTATTTTTAACTCTCGTAGGCTATTTTTAGCTTCCAGAAATCTTGTCAGAACATAGTCAAGTTCATAGTCAATAGGTGAATTTTTCAGAATGTAGTTCACTCAGCTTGAATACAGGACCAAAATAGTCCTTACTCATGACTTCCTCAGGTTCGTTGAGACAGATCTTCACAAGGTGTTGCTAGAAGCAGTTCTTGATCCTGTTAAGATCAGAGCTTCAATCATTCAAAATATTGAGTAGTCTGGTTTACTAGAGGCCGCTTCCATACCTATCTCCGTTCATTGTGTTGAATTCGTGATGGCTTGTATTAAGCATTACAATTCTACTACTCGTGAGATAGTGTCAATTGACAGATGAGTCATTTGCAGTCTCAAGCCTCTAGACATCGAAAGGAGTTTTGGCATTCCTCAACACCCTAACAGCCTAGTTATTTCTATGGAGCAGTGTGAGTAGGCATTTGATGCTGATGTGGACAAGTGTCAGAAGAAGATGGCAGAAAGATGGTTAAAACAAGCAAAGAATAGATTGCCAAACAATGTGGGTCGTGGTGAATACAAGGATGAGTACGCGATTCTAATCACACTCCTGAATCGTGTCTCAGTCAAGCATAATGCTTTTCCAGCCTTGGATGTATTG
>VDFB02009770.1:0-10497 GCA_007258455.2 Sequoia sempervirens | reverse complement strand
ACATGATCAATATGAAAGAACTATTGAAGAAAATGATCAAGTGTTTGCATCTGAAGACTATGACCATGTTTCAAACCTTGTACAAGAAGGTAATTTAATTCAATTTATTTAATTTTATTTCACTTCATTAAGTTATTTTGTAATACTAAATTTTTTATATGGATATGCGCAAGTTATTATATCAAATTTTGTTTGCAGGGCATGTGTATGTTGTTGTTGCACCTGAGGGGAATGAAGAGCAAAAAAAATATTGGTTGGATCATTGTGTGGAGACTAAACATAAGTTAATAGCACCTCAAAAAGATGATGATGGCTATCATTATCCAACAGGTATAGTGATCCCCTTAAGACATCCCCTTAAGCAAATTTTGATAACAAGTTTTTGATCCCCTTAAGAAATTTTTTAGAACAAGTCTTTGATCCCCTTAAGAAAATTTTGAGAACTTATTTGATGATGATTTTCATGTCTTCGAATAGGATCGGCGGTGCTTGTTGGCACTTGACTACGAAAATACCTGACAAAGATGAATGGTCTACTTGCATTCAAAGATTATGAAACACATAAAAAGATTATACACTATTCACTTTTGATGGTGGCAACAAATATAAAACTAGATCGGTATCGTGGAACACCTACAAATAAAGTGCTATGGAAAATTTCTATGGAAGAACATGAGACAATCATAGATGCATTGCAAAAAAGAGAGGATGCAGATGGTACAATGGAATGAGTAAATACAATTAAATATAGTTTTAGTTTTATATTGTCCTTTTAAATAGATTAAATACATGTTTTGATATTGGTCAAGTGTGTTATTAGTTGAAATTGATTTAAATTGTCCTTTTATAGATCCTTAAGCCATAATCACAAAAAGGATCTAGTCCATGCAAATTCAACCTATACAACATGGAATACTTGGTAAAAACAGGTAAATTTTATTAGTTAAACTATATTCAAATACATGTTTTGATTATATATTGATATTGCTTGTACATTAATAGTTAAAATTGATTTATTATCCTTTTTGAATCCTTAAGCCATCATTGCATTGATAGATCATACTTTGAAACAAAAAAGAGAGGATGCTTGGATTCAACCTACACACATTTGTCAAATACTTTTAAATATAGGTGCTTGAGTTGTGTACATATAGATAGTTTTATATAAATTAAAATATGTATGTTTTGATGATTTCATTGATATTGCTTGTACCTTTTTGATATCAGGTGGCGTGAAGACCTACTACATTTTAGGCACTAGTTTGAGATGTTCTTCAGATGGCATATCCAAATTTTAAACATTATTGTATGAAATATACAATGTATATGCTATGTTAATTTTCAAATATATTTTGTATTAAATTATAAATAGCATACATACTATGTAATTTACAAATTTCTTTTTAAGTATCTAAATCATTATTCTATATATTTTGTTTTGTTAAATGTTTCTCTCACTTTGAAACTTTTTTGGTACTACATTGTATAATAAATACGCTTTTATAAAATTGTTAAATCACTATACACCTCCAGATGTTAGCTTATTTAATTCTTAAGCATACATCCCCTTTCTAAGACATTTCTTAGATACAATGCTATATCCTAAATATTATACTTAAGACATCCCTTAAGATAATTCCCTTTAAGATGACCCTTTAAGACACCCTTTAAGACATCCCTTAAGACATCCCCTCGGAGACATCCTCTAAGACAATCCTGGTGATGACCCTTTAAGACATCCCTCTTTAAGACGCTTCAAAGACATATCATATTAGGACTTTAAGACATAATTCTTAAGACAACCTATAAATTAGTGTTGATGCTATTATTTTGTTTTTAACTTATAAATTTAGTGTCGATGCTATTTGTTTCTGAATGCAGTTATAAATTAGTATTAGATGCTATTATTTGTTTTGATAGCTTATAAATTAGTGTTGGATGCTATTATTTGTTTTGACAACTTATAAATTAGTATTAGATGATATTATTTGTTTTGATAGCTTATAAATTAGTATTGGATGCTATTATTTGTAAATTATGATTTATTGACTAATTATTGATTGACGTGAATTGAATAAGTTCATTGACTAATTATCGCTAATTATTGAATGTACATATCATGTATATCATGTATGGGATCACTAAATTTGTAAAGTACAAATATTAAAATGTCCTATTAGTTTCAACTTTAATTTCATATTTATATTTAATTTTTCATTTTAATGTCCTATATTAATGTCTTGACTATGAACATAAAACACATAAATGTACATGTGTAAATTAAAATTTCAAACAATAATAAAGTCTATAATTTACAACATAGTAAGTGCATGAAACCAATATATTAAGCGCATGAAATAAAGTCCACCAGAGTACAAGCCATGAACTAAAGTCCAACAAAGTACTTGAACCATGAAATATAAAGTCCAAAAGAGTACATGAGAAACCAAATATGTCTAGTCCATGAAATAATCAAATATAAACCATAAAATCATGTTTAGGTCATGCATTGTCTCTATAATCAAGAGACCTCTTCACACCATGCAGACTATGTAGATGACCTGAAACACTCTATACAAGAGAAAGATGAAATCAGATGTAAGACAATGAAAAATGATTTAATGACAATTTAATCTATAATTCATCATAAAATTAAATTACCATCATATTTGGGTTTGGATGCTCTGGTGCACCTGAACCAACCTCTAATTTCTCTGAATCAATCTACATAAACAAGACAAAAAAAGTTGAAATTAGATGTAAGTCTACAATTAAAAATGATTTAATTCAATTTAATTTATAATTTATCATATTTTAATTGTATCGTATTTTGAGGTTGTGCACCCTCTTCCAGAGACCTCGCTTGTACATGCCTCAACTACAAGATGTCTCATGCTATAAAAGAAAAAGAATTTAAAACATGTATTAGCTCATATTATATATATATTCAATTTGAAATTTAAAATTAAAGTTATATTCAGAATATATAATTTATAATTGACTTTAAATATAATAAAAAAATTAAATTACTATTTGATCTGGAGGTGTAACTATGTTTGGGTTAGAGCTGAAAGTCGCACTAACAAAGTCCTACAAGATCAAATTTAAAGCATGTATACTTGAATTAGGTTAAAATATCTATATATTCAAGTTTGCATGTATTTTGTGTAGAATTTTTTTTAAACAACTTGAAAATTAGAGGCCTCACGAGTAGCTGCAACATCTAATGTTTGTCTGATGCCCATTCTCATTGTGGTATCAACCTAGACATACATGTAGACATTTAACGCTTATAATATTTACAAGTGTACATGCACATTTCATATATAGTGAATTGAAAATTCATAATTGTAACTATACTAATGTAAGTTAAACAACTTACAATATAAATGTACTTGCACGTGCATACAAAATTCAAAATTTAACATGTACATACATTTAAAATAAAAAATACGATGCATAATTTGCATGCATACATCATTAAACTAAACAATGTACATACATACAAATTTCTAAATTTAAGAACTATATGCAATTTTAATACATGTGAACATACTAAAAGAACTCTTGAAATATCTACAAAGCTCATTTTATGTCTTAATGCATATATATATATTACAATTTTCCAATGTGAGAGAAATCATGATCTAGTAGATAGGTCATAAAATATATACTATTGCAACTAATTATAAGTTCATAATTCCACCTTCAAATTCATAAATTCATGTCACTAAAAATATCCATCTATCTAACCAAAATCATAAATTCATGTCACTAAAAATATCCATCCAACCAAATTTATAAATTCATCACACAAAATATCCATCGAACCAAATTCATAAATTCATAACTATTTAAGATCATTGTCTTAATTTAGAAACTATTGTGGCTCTCTATTGTATCTCTTCATTTCTTTGTGTTTTCCTTTTGAGAATCAGAAGTTCTCCTCTACTCTAGCCATTGTTCATGCTCATCTAAGATCCCATCCATAGCCATAACAACATCAACAATGGTTTGCATCCTAGATGCAATCATCCTCATAGGTGGTGCCACTACTCCTTCATTTTGAATAATGTTGATTCCGACTTGGATGCCTCTACCATTGGTACTGATTTGTAGCCAAAACGAGCAATTCATCGACAGTGGGTGGGAGGTGGGGGGGCTGGGTGAGGTGGGAGGGCGGAGGTGGGAGGTGCAAGGTGGTGGGAGATGGATGGTGTGGAGGTGGATTGCAAATATTATTGAATCGATCCATGTGATCTCTAAGATATGAGTGAACTTGCATTAGATTTGTAATTTCAAAATGTAAGATACATGCAAGCCTAATTGAATACAAATGATAAAATATGTAATCCTCATTTATGTCTAAGGCAATGTCACTTAAATGAAAATACAATTAACTATTAATATAGGACAAATTATGAAATTTTATAGGGTTTACAAGGAAAGCTTAGGGATTTTAGGTTCTTTTAGGGTAATAGGGATGGCTTTAAGGATCTATGTAGTAAAGCGTCCTAGTACAAAATGACATGGCTTTGGCGAATAAAATTTGGGTGAAGATGCCTAAGGCAACCAAATTTCATTAAGGTCCTAGTAAACTTCACCAAATTTTATTCACTTGAGTCATGTCAGTTTGTCCTAGGACCTTACTAGACATAGATCCCCTTAAGCCATCCTATAACCCTAAACCATAAATCAATCAACCTAGATCATGATTTATCCCATTCATATTATAATCTTGCATGATCTTATTATTGTTAAATTTGGTTTCCTTGGGAAACTTCACCAAATTTTGAGAACTTATTTGATATCCTTAAGAAATGTCAAGTATTAGACCCTTTTAAGCACTGATTTGCCTTTAGGTGATAGGATGTCTCTCAAGGATCTATATTTCTAGTGAGGTCCTAGGACAAAATGACATGAATTCATGAATAAAATTTCCAGGAAGTTTCCCAAGGCAACCAAACCTATTTCAGAGCCTAAGAAAAAAAAATGATGGCTTTAGGGTTTTACTGCCTAGGAGCTCTGTATCTTTTGTAGCCTAGGCAATAGGACAGCTTCTTAAGGATCTCAGTGTAAAGATCCTATGACAAAATTATGCTATTTGTTGATGGAATGTACCAGTGAGCTGCCTGGCTGCAAACCACCTTAATATTCTTTTGGCTGGGTCCTAGGACAAAATGAATTCTTTAGAGTTTAGGGTTTAGATTTTAGAGTTTAGGGTTTAGGGTTTAGGGAACTTTGGGTGAAGTTTTGGTGTCCCTTGGAATATAATGGACTTGCAAGTTAGTGAAGAACATTTCGTTGTGGAATAGTTGATTGAGATAGCTCTTGTTTCAATTGACCAACCTAGATCATGAAATCTCATTCATATTATAATCTTGCATGATCTTATTGTTAAAGTTAGTACTTAGTTGCCTGGGCAATCTCACCAAATTTTGAGAACTTCTTTGATCCCTTCTCTTAAGAAATGTCATATTAGGAATTCCCCTAAGACACTCAATTCTACGACGAAAGTGATAGGATATTTAAGGGATCTATGTCCAGTGAGGTCCCAGGACAAATGATATTGGATCAAGGAATAAATTGGTGGGCGCTTTTGCCCAAGGCAACCACCCCCATTAAGGGTCTAGGAAAAAAATGATGTCTTTAGGGTTTAGGGTTTAGAGTTTAGAGTTTAGGGTTTAGGGTAATAGGATGGCTTAAGGGGATCTTTGTAGTAAGGTCCTACAACAAAATGACATGGCTTAAGGGAATAAAATTTGGTGGAGTTGCCTAAGGCAACCAAATTTCATTTTAAGGTCCTAGTAAAAAATGAATGCTTTAGTGTTAAGAGTTTAGATTTTAGGGTTTAGCAAACTTAGGGTGAAGTTTGGGTGGCCCTTGGAATAATGGACTTGCAAGTTAGTGCCTAGTTTATGAATATTTTTCATTTTATGAATAGATTGACTATTTCTGTAATAGAAACACATAATTATGCATTATATTAAGATTGAGTTTGATGTATATTCTAACTGGATATTTTTTTAATTGAATATAAGATTATTTTCTTCAACATTTTTTTCATTAATATTTCCCACTTAAATGAATTTTATGATATAAAATGTATACTATAAAATTAGTTAATGTTGAATCAAGTATTTATTTTTTGATTGTTCGAATTTCAAAGAACTCTAAGTAAAAAAGAAATAAAAAGAAAAAATATTTAGTTCTTTTTAGTGTCTAGGTAATCCAGTGTAAAATCTGAGATTTTAGACTAAATCCGGTAGCTCTAATTAACAAGTAATTGACTAGAATGAGGGTTAAGATTGTCAAAAGACAACAGACAACACATGCAAACAAGAAATGGAAACAAGGCATGACTAAGAGAGATCAAAACATAAAATATAAATGAATGTTGACTATTATCTAATTAAGTGACAATTGGAAATGGATTGCACACTTGGATTTACAAATTTGCTAACTAAATTTGCAAACAAACATTGATAAAATTTATGAATTGTAACTATTCTATAACATATTGTTTTCTAATCTAATTATAATTTAACATTGAAACTAAAGTTTAACATATCGTTTTCTCCATACAATGCAAATGAATTTTCTTCAACTCGAAATTAGAGTTTTCAAAATCAAAATGATTTGTTCGATTTCAATTTAGGGTTTTAGCAATTTTTTTTTGTTTCAATTCAATTTAGGGTTTCAATCTAAGCAATTAGGGTTTTTAATGCAATTTTTTGTTTCATTTCAAACTAGGGCTTTCAAATCCAATTTTTTTTGTTTGATTTGAATTCAGGGTTTCAAAAAGTTTGATTAGGGTTTCCAAATGCAATTTTTATTTCATTTCAATTTTAGGTTTTGAAATGAATTTTTGTTTCGTTTCAATTAGGGTTTTCAAATGCAAATTTTTTTCGTTTGAAAAATTTAGGTTTCAAAAGCTAAATTTTGTTTCTAAAATACAATTCAAGGTTCATTTTTTTGTTTCTATTCAATATCTTTAGGTTTCATTGCATTTTTTCTTCTATTTCTACAATTCCTCATTTCTACTATTACAAGAAATAAAATGCTTAAAACATCAAATAAATTTAAAAAAAAATGCTAAAATCAATTCTTCTATTGACAATTTCAATAAAAAATGAAAAAATGCTAAAAAATGGGGGTGGAGGCATTGTTGTCGATGTCGCCCACAAACTCAGGATCCTGTACGCAGTGAAAATGAAGTTTTCTACATTTTTAAAAAATAAATACAATTACAAAACGAGATCCCGATTTTTATAAATTGAGATCCTGTTTCATACTAATCGGGATCCCATTCCCTGTTCGTCGGTTCAGGACCCTTTAACAAACAGGATCCCAATTTTTAAAAAGCAGGATCCCATTTGACATTTAGACTCGGGATCCCGAAACTAAATGGGATCCCGATTTTTAAAAATTGGGATCCCATTTTTGCAATGCCAAATTCGATTTTTTGGCTAAGGCAAAAACTTCCACATTTCGTGGACTCAACTTTGTGCACTTACCCTTACCCGAAGGATTGATGAATAAAGAATGATTGAAATGATGTTAAGACGGTCCTTTTATTTATGTTTTAAACACATTTCAACTTTTTAGCATAAGAGTTATGAATAATGACTAGTTCGGATATGAGGAACATGGGACCACAAATAATTCATAATTTAGACAAACACTTATTTAAAGATAAGAATATTCTAAATAAAGATATAATGATATCTCCAATTTCCAAATGTAAAATTGAATATAAGCCTATATACGTAAAACACCTAAAATATGCACATTTTACCTCCACAAGCTTAAATCTTAAACAATTATTATAGTTATAATTAAAATAAATAAAAAGTGAACATATAACTATCATTTCCTAACAATTTCGACGTAAGCGGACCGCGTATGCAGGAAATAGCAGGGAGGCCCCATTTCTCGACTGACACGGACTGAAAGTGGACGCCGGCCACGGTGAGTTTACTCTGAGTCAACTGGAACGACGCAACTTCCCGGAAATACCTTTGACGTCCATGCTCCTTTCTATCCTTTTCCCATTCTCCATAAATACGTATCCCACAGGTCTCTCCCATTATCATTTTGCAAAATAATTTCTTCCGATTCCTCTGCTTCCTAGCGTCCACATCCAACTTTCTGTCACAGAAAACAAAGAGGTATTATAATTTACTAAATTAATGTGCTCAGGTATGTGTATCACAGAAATCTTTATTTACTCACAGCTTCTGTGCGTATTTGTGCAGATGAAAGAGAGCGCATCGTCAAGCCCATGCGCAGCCTGCAAAATGCAAAGAAAAAAATGCGGAGAAACGTGCCTCCTGGCGCCCTATTTTCCCCAAAATAATCCTCAGAAATTCCTACTGGTACACAAAGTCTTCGGAACTGGCAACGTTATCAAATTGCTTCAAGTAAGGCTACAGCTTTATCTTCTGTGCAAGTAATTATTTCTGGATTTCAAGTGTTTTTGGCAAGAAATTGGAGACTATTTGTACCTTTTCTCAAAGCTTCGTCTTTTATTGAAAGCTTTGGTCTGGTTTGAATATTGAAGAAATTCATGTTCCTATCTTCAACTACTTTCTGCATAAAGTATAATTTATTTTGGACTGGAATATTGTATATACAGGTGGGATCTGTTAAATGGAGTGTTGCTAATAAGCTTACTAGATTTTAGAAATATTATTTTTCTTTGTATTTTTTATAATTTAAGTTATTTGGTTTATTGAAAGCAAGTTTGTTTCTAGCATCAATATTAAATAAGTGTGATCTGGAACTTTGAATCTCAAAATAATCATCTGAATATTGCATGAGCTGTGAAAAACTTAATCAATTATAAAAGGTTGTAGTTAGTGTGCTGTAAACAACCTGAAACTTCTAATATTTTAAAGTATTAATTTAAAATTATTTGTTCAAAAATTTATTTCTAGAATCAATATTAGATAAACTGTGAAAAATCCATGTCAATTATAAAAATTGTAGTTAATGTGCTGTAAGCAACTAATATTTTAAATATTAAATAGAGTACCTGAAGACTTCAGAGCCTAAATTTGACTAACTGCCTGTCAAACAATTTTTGTGTGCGACAGTTACTTCTTATTCAAAGTTGGACATTAAATATTAAAATAATTCTGTAATTTTTGACTGTTTATTTTGAATCTTCCCTTTTATGTAAATAATCTTCCCAAAATTAAGAAAAAGGGGTGAAAAGAGGTTTTCAATGGTAGTCTGAATGAGCAGAAACTGTTGAATCCTTTGCAGGATGTTCCAGTGGAGCAGAGAGACGAGGCCGTAAATAGCATGGTTTTCGAGGCAAGAGAAAGACTTCGAGATCCTGTGAATGGATCTTCCGCAACCATCAATAATCTTCAGAGAAAAGTGGCAGAGCTGCAATCGCAATTGGCCAAAACGCAGGATGAGCTGTCAAACATTCGCGTAGAGCATGCTAATCTTGTAGCCATCGTCACAGGTTATAACGATGCTTCGCCTGACCATTTCTTGTACACGCCATCTCCAGACGATTACCAGACAGACATCAGCTATCAATTTGATACACAAGATCAGCTATGGGAACCCCTTTGGAAATGAACTTATTTTCATTTTCTTCCACACTTTTTCCTTTCTTTCCTCGCTCCTATTCTTCAAGCTTATGCTCTTTATTATACTGCAATAAATAGAGTCAAATAAATCTGCCATGATTATTGCCCTTTTCTGCTAAGCTTTGAGCAATAATTCAGTCCTGCAAATTCGTACACAGAACACCAAATACTTGTAATAAGACGAACGCGAAAAGTGACTCCAATAAGTGGTGTGCTGTACGGGGTACATCATCGCGAGTAGTCTGGAAGGAATCTTCATTGTTCATATGCCGGAGTCAGTTTAGGCGGTTCTAGTGCAGTTGTTGCTACAGGCAAAATGATGTCCTTTGAGAGCTGTGCATTGGAGATCAGTTTTACCTTTTACCTTTTAGCGCAGCTTGACAGACAACAGAAAAGCGCTGTCAGGAAGCACGGAGCAAAAGGTCTTCCGAGTGACAACAGTGTGTAATGTAATTATCACATAAATTTTGCAGATAAAGAAGAAAGTAATGGAGTGGGGTTTACTGGTACAAATTTCTGTCTCAAATTTTCCACTCTTGCTGTGCTTGTCGCGCACTACGAAATACTGTCTATTAGCAGATTGTTCCGAGTAAATTCAATTTTCATATATGTCGAAATTGGGACCCGTTTGTGATCTGTTTGGGGATTTGGGATTTTAACCGTAAAAACCGGCGAAATTTTGACTCATTCGTCATAGTTCTAATGTGTTAACGCGTAATTATAGCAAATGCTGAAAACTGTTGTGACTAACCTTAGATTCGTCCGTGTATCAGAAATAAAATGTTTTTTTTCAAATAAGTTATTGCGAATAAATGTAATAATTGTGGTTTAGAGAAAATTTATGTAAAAGATATTCAGAGATATCATTTTGTCTATTTTATTCTGTTTT
>VDFB02009769.1:0-15718 GCA_007258455.2 Sequoia sempervirens | reverse complement strand
AACGTCCCCTTTCTATTGATAAAAGCTGTCAGTTTTCTAAACTATGTCTTTGCTTAAATTTATTTGTATATGTCATCTTCTTCTGGACTCTCAGTAAAAAAAGAATCTCCATATTCCACCACCAAAGAAAATGCATTAACGTCAAAGGAGTTTGAAATTGAAGATAACAAACCTAATAGCACTCGCTTGGATAAACTGTTTTCTATAGTGACAATTTTATTCGCTCCTAGTGTCAAGGCAATAATACTCATGCATTCGGTTGAAATGCTTTTAACTGGCAGCATTGGGAAATCACATTTTGCCATTTAACATATTACTTATTTTTTTGTATAGTTTGAATTTGGAGAGCTATTTTATATATTGGAAAATTAGCATTTATCTATTTTCCTATTTGTCCGAGTAGCTTTATAAATCATTTTCGTTTAAAAAATTCAGGAAAATGCAAGCGCATAAATTGATTAAATAAATTTAAGCAAAGGCATAGTTTAAAAGTTGGCAGCTAGAGGTATGTAATCCATGAATACAGATTGAATGCATTAAAATATTAGGAAAATGCGAGCGCATAAATTGATTTAATAAATTCAAGCAAAGACATAGTTTACAAAACTGGTGGGTAGATGTATGTAGTGCATGAATACAAATTAAATGCATTGAATGGCATCTGGCTCGAGGTGAAGGCACTGGAATGGCTTAGAGGGCACGTGTGGCCAAGGTACTTTGGTCATTTCATATAGAGTTAAGTCACTTGCTATACATTTCTATTACTTTGCGTGTGTTGTTTTTTGTGTTTTGTAAGCTCTAGTTCTGAGGAAGAGTTTGTAGCCACTGAGCAGGAGATGTTACAGTTGCAGGGTCCAGACCTAGAAACGAGTTACTTGAGATGATAATTTGTTATTTTCCACAGTTCCTTTCCATTAAAGTGCATAATGGAGCTGTGTTTCATAGTGCTTTAGTTCACTATCACTATCACTTTCTGCCTAATGTGTCAGTGCATGTATGTATGTATGTATGTATGCATGTCTCCATGTGCATATGCATTTACCTATGTGCATATCTATGTAGACATTTGTAGATGCATATATGCATGTATGCATGTGACTCTAGATATATCTATGCATATATGTATTTATGCATATATGTATGTGTGTATAGATGCATCTATGTGTTTATGCATGCAATCATATGGATGCATATATGTTTATGTCCATACATGCATTCATCTGTCTTTACATGGATGTATCTATACATATATATACATATGCATACATATATGTGTGTGCCGATATGTCTTTTCTAGGAAAGAGTTTACAGTGACAGGGCAAAGGTTGTCATGGTTCCAAAAAAGGGCACTTGCAGACAAGCTACTCCAGGCAATAAATAGTTTCTTTCATCAGTTTTCTTTTATTTTAATGTCCATAGGCACATTGGGTTTCACAGTGCTCAGCCTACGCTATTCTTCAGAGACTAGTTGCTTGGACAAGCAATTGTCTTTTGTCCAATGTACAATGTGAGAGCTTAACAATAACTTGGCGCTTATGAGTCCTCTAAAGATTGCATATCTTCAATTACTGCAGAACTATTCCATAGTGCAAGCTTTAGAGCCACTGTTCTGTTAGCATGTCCCATAATGGGGCCTTACAAACAATATGAGGACAATGTGTTGAGAGGACTTTACAAACTATCAGGCAAATGCAATTTACAGATATAAGCCTAAACTCCACAATTGCTTTCATCTCTCTCGTTGTCATTGAAGCATAAAGCAAAGAGGATTTTTTTGCAACTTCTAATTTTTGTACTTTTTCATGATAATTCACCTTATTAATTAACAAATCAAATTATCTTAATTAATTAATTTTCTTTTTCCTTCTGTCATTTCATATCTAATTAACTAGGTAACTGTTGAATAGTATTTATATACATATTAATTAAAACAAAGAAATAATTATAACTATCCTTGTGCACATTTGACCCATCAAACAAAGTCAATTAAAAAATCCGATTTCACTTGTTCACTTATAGTATTGGCATGCAATTTCCTTGAAAAGTCTTGAAAAAGAGAATTACTCACACACCAATAAGGATTCTGATTTGTAACGTTCCTATCCAAATCATCTTCATTGAATAAGATGTGGGATACATTAATTGGATGTATGCCATCATCTTTCTTATCAGGATGCCAACGACCTTGGTTTGTATTTCTCCCTGGGTGTATCTAAATGCAATGAGTTATGAATTGTACTTGCATGTGGCTTCATTGCACAAGTAATAGTAAGTGCTACATAACGGTACAAAATAAACTTATGCATATGGAAATGAAATGACCCCATTTAGTTAGAAAATCAATATTTACGTCGCTTTCACTATTAAGTGATAGCTAGTTTGGCATTAAACAATAGCTAGAAATTGTTTCTACTGGCTAAAGGTGCATAATTCATTTATGCAAAAACAATGCATTTAATGGCATCTGACTAGAGGCGAGGCTGTTTGGATTGCTAATTAGTCTTTGAATATATAACAATTAAAAGAGATAAATAAGTATAATTATCCTTGGCCACATTTCACATTTTGACCTTTCAATCAAAGTCAATTAACAAAATAACAGTTAGACCTACAGAAGCTTCAAGGACTATGCTGGTAGAAAAACATATTTTGGACAATGGCTAGACAATTTGTTGAAATTGCTTTACAAACTTTGAAGCAAATGCATTTTCCCTTCTGTTATGGGGGCACCAATAACTCTGGATAGGCTATGGCCACCCAACCCTATTACACCTAGCCGAGGAGCTCCCATAGTCTCTTTAGGCTCCATGCCATAACCCATCAAATATTAGCCAGGAACCACCTACCCTTCCAACACCACATTACAGAGATAGTCAGCCAGTACACCATATTTCCTCAACCAGCCCTACCCTCCTTACTCCCATAGATATTCACACTTGGAAAAGAAACTCCTACTAATTAAAAAACTGTCATTATCGCACATGTTCACATAATTTTCGTTCCAAACCTCTCTCTATCAGACCACTTTGCAGTAATAAAAAATATACAAACTTTAGAAGGCTTATATGCAACCATGCATCTTGCCCAGAGATACACATATACATGTATCCATGTGTACTGCAATACATGCATCTATGTACACATGCAGCCATGGATATATGTATCTATGGAACTTCATATGCAATCCATGGATATTTCCATACATGTATATTTAAGCATTTATGTATCCAGCTATGCATCTATCTATCTATCCATGCAACTATGTTTCTATGTATTCTTCTACGTATAGATGCATCCACGCATATATGTATCTGTGTTTCTATGTGCAAATGTATACAGGCATCTATCCATATATGTGTCAATGTATCTATGAATACATCTATCCATAGATACATGTATCTACGCATCTATGGATACCATGATAGAAGTCCACATCCATGTATCTATGGATACATGTATCAAGTAGCTTGGTTCCAGGTCTTGACTCTACAACGACAACATCTCCTGTGACTACACAGATCTGTAGAATAACAAAAAATGAAACGCTCAAAGTAATCACAATGCATCTCTAGTCACTAAAATCTATATTACATGGTAAACAAGCAAGAACTTTTGAGTTGATGAAGGTCATGAACATTGAACCAATAGTAGGATAGTCACCACAAAATTTAAGTAAACCTATGGTGCAGACTCTCTTTTCCATTATCAATTTTATTCCCAATTTCATCCATGAAGAACTTTGTCAACCTGTAGATCCTGCTGTTAGCGATAACTTTCATCCATGATTTCCATTTCTTTTATCAATGAACTCCATATCTTTGATCCATGAAGAACTTCTTCAACCTATGCATCCATGAATCCTATATCTTTGAGGATATTCTTCATGGATGAAATTGGGAATACAATTGATAATGGAAAAGAGAGTGTTGAGCATAGGTTTACTTAAATGTTGTGGTGACTATCATACTATTAGTTCAATGTTCATGACCTTTATCTACTAAAAAGTTCTTGCTCATTCATCTGAGTCTTGTAGGCAATGTACAACTATTCTATAAAGAGAGCTTTGGAACCAATGAGTTGTCATAAAGGATAGAGGAATATTGTCAAATATTGTGGTTATTGTCCTCATAGGCACACATGCAAAATATGGAAGCATATAGAAACCAAGTTAACTCTTTAATAATCCCATGAAACATAGTATTCGAATAAACAATACTAAAAGTAGTTTAAAATATGAATTTATAATCAAAGTATATGAATGCCTTAAAGCACTATGAAACCCTACTTGCATTTCTTGTATCAAATAGACAAAAAAAATGAAAAGTTACCTCTTCTGACCTCAAGCAATTCGTCTCTCACTGTCCAGCGTGCAACTCTGCAACTACAAAATACCTTGCTCGGCCACACAATAGACCACTATGAAATATAACAGAATTACACTAGTGCATGCATATGCAAAAAAAAATGTTCTATATTATAGGGTACACAAATAGCAATAAGTATTTAAAAATTATAAAATGCAATTTGCATTTTAAGAAACAAAAGTTCTTACTTGGGTTGTTTCTCGTTCAAATGAATGTACATAAGAATTTTGTTTTGTTTTTATGAATAGCATAGTATATGTCACTCACTGTACTCATTTGTCTAAATTGTCCTTGTAACAGGGATCAATGCTTTCAACTGTATTTAAACAATCACGCACAAACTGCACTAGGGAAAATTGCTTGTGCCTATCACTATTTGTACATTTCTACAAGTATACTTGATCGTTCGATAGCAAATTGCAAGGTCAGTTTTCCAAATTGTCTTTTTGCTTTTCTTGAAATGCAATTGAAATTCTTCAATATAATAACTGCATAAAGTTCTTTTCCATGTATTCATTTTGTCATCTTGTATTCCTCATTTCTTTGAACATAAATCATTTAGAAAGCTGCTTGCACATATACAAACAGGAAAATGCATTTTTCACAATTGCAATAGTAATCTGTCTTCGGACAATAGAACAGGTTTTGCTTATGTGTTAATAAGTTATACTTCCTCTATACAATATCCATAGAATAGAATGAACTGCTAGCATGCAATTTTTAAACACTGTTTGCAGTTTTAATAGCCTATAGAGTCATAAGTCTTTGTTTTGTGTCAACTAGTTTTTACCTATATGCATTTAAGGCAATTTTTTTCATAGGACTGCTTATATATGTGGCAAGTTGTTGTGCAGTATGCAAGTTAACGTATGTTTAATCTTCCTATATTGCAAATAAAAGCCTACAAAGTTACTTTCAAAAGCTGACATAGCACATGAGTACAATGAATGATGTACTACGTCACTCATAGACATGACACAATATTTTTCCATGGTCTTGCTTACATGCAAAATGACATTATCCACAATTCTTTTTTGCTCACATTGCCAATTTCACTGTGTGCTTTAAACCTCTAGAGTAAGAGAAAAATGAGGAAAGAAACTATTTATTGTCTCAAGTAACTCGTTTCTAGTTTTGGATACTGTAACTATAACAAAATCTGCTCAATTGCTAAAAAACTCTCCCAGAACAAATACTTGTAGAATAGAAAAATAATTTGCGCAAAGTAATAGTCATGCTTAACAGCTGACTTAAGTCTATAACAAATGAATAAAGCATCCTGGCTATACATGTCCACCAAGCCATTCCAGCAGTTTCTTATCCACCCACATGCTATTTAATGCATTTGCTTTGCATGTATGCACTGTGTGCCTGCACCTCTGAGTTTCAATCTCTTCTTTTAATTATTTAATCAATCTATGCCTTCACTTTTGCTTAATGGACCTATGCCTTTCCATTTTCCTCAAATTTTTAAAACACAAATGATTTTAAAAGTTATTCCCACAAATAAGAAAAGCCATAGATCTTCTTTGATCAAACAATGCTTTTGCATTTCCCTGATTTTCTTTAAATAGAAATGATTTCTGAAACTATTCTCTACATGCCACTTAATTCATGTTTATCTGAATAGCTTTTAAAATCATTTGTTCTTTGAAAAAAACCAGTCGCTGAGAAGTACATAGAAACAAAGGAATCCAATTACACAAAATATTTAAATACCATAGACTGAGATTGACAATGTGAGCAAAAAAGATTCTTGTCGACCATTTGTTGCATGTAAACAAAGCTACCTGAAAATATTGTTTTGTGTTTGTGGCACTGAAAGTATACATCATGTATTGTACTCATTTATCCACTTTGTCAATGTAACATGAATAAGTACATACAATCCTGCTGGGGGAAAATGGATAACAAGGCCAGGTTGAAGAATTAATACTATTTTCCCCTTGTGCTTCTATTAAATTGTTTTCTATGTGGTATGTTACGTAGGCTTCTGCTACTACTCAAGATCCATTTTCCAACATATATAGAGATTATTAACTTCCAAGATGCTCGACAACATGATTAATACTATGGAATGCTATTGAGTAAAAGCACATAGGTGAAGATGTAAACAATTATAGATTTTGTAATCTAGATAATAGCGTTAGATGCTATTCATACACAACATTTTCCATTCTCAAACACATTAGGATACACGAGACACAAAGAAAATGATAGACGTTGACACCTATGAATTAACAAAGCGCCCCCAAATATCAAACATTGACTATGTGCTTAAGGGCGAGGGACTTTGCAGATTGAGTGCTTTTGCATACAATATTGGTGATTGTTTGTTTGACTCATTACAACTATTGCTTAACAATCGTTACACATCAATTCAACTACAAAACGGAGCTATAGATTACTTCTTGAGTTGCCTTCAAAACAAGGACAAAGAAGCAATAAAATCATACAACTATGAACTAGACCCTGATACTCTATATACATTGCACAAAGTACGTGACCCACAAACATATTTTCACAGAATGCGATTATCTGCAAAGCCACAAGCAGATTGCACAAAAAGTGGATTGTGGGGTGACCTATTTTGCATTCACTGGATATCCAAATGGCTGAATATACAAATATCCCTTTGGTCAAGAACAACAACAAGAAGGTACTTACAGTTCAATAGTTCTGATTACAAAGAATCAGTCTCTATACTATTTCATGACATGAATTCTTTAAGTGGACACTTTGAACCATTGTTAAAAATTAAAACACAAAACGTAACTTCAAAACAGCCCATAGGTTCACATGAAATTAAAAAACTGTGCACAAAGTATCCTCGAATATCAAACATTGACAATGTCCTTAGAGTTGAAGGCCTTTGTAGATTAAGCACATTTGCATACAATGTTGGTGATTGTTTGTTTGATTCACTTCAAGTGCTACTTAACAACCAGTACACCTCAACTCAATTACGCAATGGAGCTATAGATTATTTCCTAGCTTGCTTTCAAAAAAAGGACAAAGAAGCAATTAAATCATATAACAATGAACTAAATCCTAGTACTCTATATACATTGCACAAAGTACATGATCAAGAAACATACTTCCACAAGATGCGGTTCTCTGCAAGCCCATGCATCGCCCATAGCGAACGTGGATTGTGGGGTGACTTGTTTTGCATTCACTGGATATCCAAATGGTTAAAAATATAAATAAGCCTCTGGTCATTGACAACATCAAGAAAGTACTTAGATTTCAATGATTCTGGATATACAAAATCAGTCTCTATACTATTCCATGATACAAACCCTTTGGCTGGACATTTTGAGCCGCTTCTAAGAATCAAAGCCCAAAATCTAACTCGCCAATGCTCAACAAGCTTACTCCAACTAAAAAAGTTGATCAGAAATCGTCCACAATACAAAAATACTTACTTGACCAAGTCACATGCTTTGCCTAAAAATACAAAAATACTTACTTGACCAAGTCACATGCTTTGCCTAAAAACAAGGAAAATTTGATACCATTTGTCATAGCAAACAATTTTAAACATAAATCAACAATAAGACTTAATCACCTGAAAAACTTGATTAGACAAAAAAAACAAAAAGAAAGTGTACCTAGCAGTCCAAAGAAAAAAAAAACATTGACACCAATAGAAATTTATATAACAGCAATACAAGATACACCAAAATACCCATGTGCAATTTTCCAAGTGCTCTGTTTGAACAAGGACATCAAAATATTCAAAGAGAAACAAAAACAATTATACTGTAAGCTACTACAATCAGATTCCTTACCATTCACAGATTTCATATGTCATGTATGCTACTTTGCATTGAAACAGTCCACTATTCCAAAGTATGCTACGCCACGAAAAATAAGAACTAATAGACCATTGTGCTATGTGCAAAATTTAACTCATCTAGAAGAACGACTTGTCTCACTTAGAATTGCATTTGCACAGATTTGGGAACTAGGGTTCAAAAGGTCTCAAATAGGCCTAACAGGTTCTATAATAAATGTCCCTGTTGACATGAACATTGTACAAAGAGCATTGCCACAATCAATTAACAACACACAAACAATTGCTGTTTCATTGAAAAGACGCTTAAAATACAAAAATGCATTTCAAAAAGGCATGGTGTGCCCAAATGTCATCATGCAAGCTTTGACTCAATTAACAAGGACACCATTATACAAAATGCACAAAGTCCACATAAACCAAGATTGGCAAGAAGTTCTCCAATGCACTGAAGAAAATGAAGACAATAGTCCAGAAAATACAAGTGAAACAGAATTAGATAGTGAAATGGAAAATGAAAACCCATCAGAAACATTGATACATGGATTTACTGAGTCTAGAAGTATCCATAACATGGAAGACAAGATTATTGAAATTGCACCTGCAGAGCACAAGTATCCAATTGGAATATTTAAGGAAATCTATGCTGAAGAAATGAATTTCCCAACTTTATTCTTTGGCAAACCACGTGATAATGACATTGTAAAAAACTTTACGTATCAGAAAATAGTACGCTGGGAGCTCTTACAGTCACAAAGACAATTTGCATATCATACAATAAACATTTTTTTCAAAGCTATAAAGGTACTAATACAACAAGTACTGTCTACAATGACAATAAGAATCTACAAGGGCCAGTTAAAAGGGAAAAGCTATTTGTGAAAGATGTTAAACACAAACCAAACCTAGAAAAAAATCTTAAATCAGATATTGGATATGTTGATTTCAAAAGAATAAGAATCTCTCCAGACTATTCACAACAACTTAAGAAAAATGTATTTGCTATGATTCGACAACTAGGACCACCGACATTTTTCATCACTTTCTCTAGTGCTGAGCAAAATTGGGATCCACTAATTCAAACATTGCAAGAACTGTACAATCTACACCAATCAGCACAAAACCGTCAAGAATCTAATCAGCCAACACATGTTGACAAATTTGAACTAATCAAAAAAGATCCTATAACTTGTGCACGTTACTATAAACATAGAATCAATGCAATAAAAAAATTGATACTTACAAATGACTCTTTCTTTGGAAATGTCATTGATTACTTCTCAGTCACTGAGTTCCAAAATTGAGGAAACGAACATGATCATTTCCTCATATGGGTTAAAAATGCACCGATCTACACAAAAAATAACAACACGGACATCATAGCTTTTGTTGATAAGTATATTACTTGCGACACTGAAAATTTGGAACTTCCTTTGGCAATGCTACACAAACACCATCATACAAAGAAATGCAAGAGATCAAGAAAACAACTTTGTAGGTACAATTTTCCGTTCCCACCAATGCAAAAGTCAACTATACTTTTACCAATACTCCAAAAGACTGAAGCGATAACTGCAAATGCCACTGACATCTTTTCAAAACTCCAAAAAGAAAACATCTTTTCAAAACTCCAAAAAGCAAACTATGACGAAACATTCACTTTTCAAATGTTCTTAAAATAATTGAACTTAACTGACAATGAATACATTGAAGCTTTGAGCTCAACATTAAACAGGCCTACGCTTTTCTTACAAAGAAAACCATCACAAATATGGAACAATAGTTTTTCAAGGAAAATTCCAGATCTTTGGAAGGCTAATACAGATGCATAATTTGTCTTGAATGCATATGCTGCTGCTATGTACTGTAGCTCATATATTGCAAAAGTAGACAAGTCAATGACATATGCATTCAAAAGAATAATGCGACAAACTAATAAGCATGACAATATTGATGCAATAATGAATGTGAAAAGTAAACTTGAAATGCCATGCTTAATCTTGCAACAAATGTCATCAATAACAAGCTAGACATATTCTACCATTGCCATTAAATTACCAAGAAAATGTATATTCATTGATACGCGATCTGACAATGATCGCACATTTATACTCAAATCTGTTAAACAATTGAGCAATGAGCCAGATGAATCACAAAACGTTCTTGCAAAATCTATTATAGACTACTATTTAAAACGCCCTGAAAAAATGGTGGACATATGTCATGCAGAATTTGTTTCAAGATACAACAAATACGGTGCTAAAATTGAACCAAAGGCCAAACCCAATGTTATACGGTTTATCAATTTCAACAAACACTTTGATTTAGAGAATAATTGTAGAGAGAAATTGGTTCTCTATGTTCCATTTACCATTAATGAAAATACGCTAAAACAAAACTTTGATTGTTGGGAACATGCATACATGTACCATGGACAAACCATTCAAACAAACAGTGCAAAGTTCGTCCACAACCCAAACTCTGCATGGGGTGACATTGACCAAGCTATAAATGAACTTTAGTATCTTGAAGATGAAAAGCTCATTGACCTACCAGTGCAAGAAAAGCTTTCCCAGAAAGAACTATATGACATTCAAACAGACCTTCCAAACATAGGCCATTCTAACCCAAATACCACATACTCCAATGGATTTCAAATTACAAAGCACCCACAGATTATAGATAACAATGAATACTACAAGTTAAGATGCATGTTAAATAAAGAACAACAAGCAATTGTTAAGGATGTTCTCATAAAAAAGATGAAAAATCCATAAAAGCCATTGCACATGTTCTTGACTGGAGGAGCTAGAACAGGTAAGACTTTTACAACAAAATCCATCTACCAAGCTCTCATTCGCATGTATAGCAATTCTGTTGACAATAATCCAGACAAACCCAAGGGATTATTAACTGCATATACAGGTAAAGCAACATATAACATAGGGGGATTCACATTACATTCAGCATTTCACGTACCTTTTAATACATCAGAATTCCTGCCCCTGAACACTGAAGTACTTGACACTATGTCAAAGCACTATGATCAATTGTGCATACTCCTTATAGATGAGATATCATTAGTTGGCTCAACCTTTTTATGATATATTGATAGAAGACTACGAGACATAATGCAAACGCCTACAACATACTTTGGGAACCTTGATACCATATTTTGTGGTGACCTTTACTAGTCACAACCTGTCCTTGACTCTGTGGTTTTTGATAATAGGCCTACTCCAATTGAATTAATGCCTTATAGTTTCTGGAAAGACCACATAAAATGCTATTCATTGGTGACTACCATGAGACAAAAAGATGAAATTTTTATTTCAATTCTTAATAGACTACGACTAGGCATTCAGACAACTCATGACATAGACTATATCAACAAAATTTGCTTTCATCCTGTACCATTAGATCCATTGCTTCCGCACCTTTTCTATGGGAGAGTAGACATTCAAGCACATAACAACAAAATGCTATCAATCATTCCAGCCCAAATGGTTGTCCTAGATGTGATAGATGAAGTTAACGAGGACCTTAGTGCAATATGAGTGTACAATCACACAATGACACTGCCATCACAAATATGCTTGAAACCAAACGTTCTTGTTGAGCTTCATGCAGGAAATTACAATGTTCAAGATGGCCTTGCCAATGGATCAGATGGAGTTTTTAAAGCATATACATCACAAAACAATATTGATATTGTTTGGATTAAATTTAATGACCCATCAATTGGACATCACCAGCGCACAAAAATAGCACATTTCTATTCTACTATCATTGACAAAGACTGGGTGCCTATACAACGCATTGCTAGGACAATCTAGAAAATAACAATAAACAAAAAAATTACAACTAGAAAACAATTCCTAGTACAAGTAGCATGTGCGTGAACCATACATCAAACCCAAGGATTAACAATGGAGTCCTTAGCTTTTGATCCCACAGGCATTATAAAGCATGGACTAACCTATACAGGTCTATCACGAACAAAATCAGTAGAATCATTGTTCCTGTTACAACCTTTAACTACAAAAAACTTCAAAATTAAAGACAAAATACAACTAGAAATGTCTCGTCTTCACACATGTGCACAATGGCAACTTGATAATCTAGACACATGTTCAAAAAACAAATCACATTTGCTCCTATGTACATTGAACACTCGTAGCTTGAAAGCACATGCAAAAGACATTGTCAATGACTATGACATTATGCAATCTGATATATTATGTCTCCAAGAAACACATATGCATCCCTTTGAGCTAAATACCTTGCTACAAAATCTGGACAATTTACGGCATACGCAGACAGCAACCCTCACCAGAAACATTTCTGCTCTTATCAAAATAGTACAATACGGAAACCGCAAATATCGTAAGCCATCAAGATTGAATTAAAGCATCGCTATCTAACAACGAAACCTAACGCCTGTACATTTTATGCAAGACCTAACCTGCCAGATGAAGTAATTCAAATGTTTCAAATAATAATCGGGTCCAATAAATTCCGTAAAGCATTGCTATACATTTTAGGGCGATTTTAACGCTTCGACATGCCTTTAGGAAAGCAGTTGGCAAAAATGCTTCATAGTTATATGAAAGAGAACAATGATACACTCATGTTGAACCACAACAATATGGTAGCATAGGTAATTTAGTCATTGGATCACATTTGGGTCCAACATATGCTCTACCTATGACCGAAGCTAGCTATTGGATCAAAGGACGCCAACTAATTTTTCTTCTGCATCTTGCGCAAATAGACATCCAACTTTATAGAACTTTATATGAAATTCATATCGCACTTCTTTTAGCGCACGTACCGCCCTTTCCAATAATTATATATCCATTATTTTGCGAAGAACCCGCGATGAAACTAGTGCCAAAATGCAAACCGGCTACAAGCAAATAAACCCATGTAACAAGTTAGAAAGTGCTCCTTAGCGAGTGTTTATTCCTTCATACTCATTCTTAAATCATGAATAATATTCAAATAACATTGTTCCAATTTCGTTGACACCAAAAGATGTATCCAAAGCACAGTCATGCTAAAGAACTCAAAGACAGCTGGTAAAGTCCCTTTGTTCCTGCGTACTACCCGCCAGCTCCTAAGTCGTGCTAATATGGAAAATTAGCATTTTATCGACACCATCCTTGTTCTCAGAGGATGAGCCGGCGAAACCCAGAACTGTTCGAACAAGTTCCTAAGAAGAGTTAAGGACACTCTTCTGCGTGATGTCCTTGTTGTCTACAAAGCAACATTGGATAAGGCCAACAAAACACGGGAAATGCTACGTTCTGATCTGACAGATCACAAAGTAGAAATGACAATTACATTAAATGTTAGTGGAGACCTCATCTATCAACATGAGCCTAAAATAGTCCTAGGATCGGCTATTTCAATATCAGATTTCCAAGTTGCACCTAGGATAGATTATGACAGAGGTGACTGTGATTGCATTTTGATCTTAATAGCCATAAGCAGCACTGAAAACATCCCCCGCCTTTGTCAAGAGTACAAATTCATCCCAAGTACAACTATCAGCCAATTGCTAACAACTATAAATGAGTACCCAGCTAGCACAATAGCTGCACTGGTAGTTGGTGCTAGGAAAATGGGTGCCCAATTTGCAATTGACATCAAAGATGGACACACTGACATAGACAGGGCACAGGTATTTCAGTCTACATAACTTTAACCTCTCCTTTCAGTTTCAAGCTTTGAATTTTCTGCAATCGTCTCTATAACAATTTCCGGAACAAAATCTAATTGTCTCATTGAATTGCAATTGCTATTACGGTCAACATATGAGCAACAATACTTTGCACTTGAAGACCAATTGCATACAAATAAAACACCTGCAATTCTTTTCAAGAATTTTGTAAGAAAAATAGATCAAAGGAACATGTTTCACACATGTAGATCAACATTTATTTGTGCCTTGAATGACAAAAGAAGCTTGGAAAAACTCAACAGCCTACTGCATTCAAATTTCAAGGTAACAACATTCTTTTTTTTAAAATCTAGTTCATCCAAGCTTGTAATTTTGTCCCCTCTAACAATTTTGAACCATATTCTATAGGTTTCTGGTACTCTAAAAGCAGCAAATGCGTTTTCCAATCCATTTCATGCATGTTGCCCAAAATGAAAATTCAAATTTACTGCTTATGGCACACTCCAAGAAAAAATTGCTCACTGCAAACAGTACAACCAGCAAGTCAATTATACATTTTGTTTACAACTTAAAACCACCATAACAACTTATGACAATCAAACAATTCAGTCTTCAATTGACCAGTCCACTGTGCACCGTCTATTGCCCACACTGCAAAGGATCAACTATGAAGACTACATTAAGGACAAGTTAGTAGTGATATTCATCCTACATGACTTCAGTGCTGAAGGACATTTTAGTCTTGACCAAAACAATGCCATTGTTGAAGCCATTTGCATTAACAAATAGACAAGAAACATCACCATAAGGTAATAAAGTCATTCATATCTAAATTTTTTTCTTTTCAACCAGTACCTTAAATCATTATTCATACAAACTATGTTTCTAATACATAGGATTTTGTTGGCTTTACAGGAAACTAGGAATAGAGGAGCAGAGATTTACATTGTTCAGACTTTTACTTTTTCTCCTTTCCGTGCTCCAAGACATTTCACTGGTTCTCACATGTTACAAATATCTTTGGGTTTAAAAAACTTTATTGTTATTATACATATAGACACTTCTATAGGTTACTATGTTAAAGTATTCTAGAATATGGACATCTGAAACTTTAATTTTGTTTTCGTACCTATGAAAACAATGGTTCTCTATGTACATCTGACATATATGTTCAATGATTATAATCCCTCTATGTATAATGCCATTCAAACTATATAGTTTAAATGTTCGCTTTTGCATTCTGTCATTCCTACCTTTTCCAAAATTTGTTTTATGATTCTTACGCTTTCAAGAATTTATGGTTGCCAGTTATAAGTTATTATGGTTGCACACTCTAGACCCATTAACAAGTTACTTGAGACAGTAAATGGTTATTTTCCTTTGGATTTTTCCCTTTTTTTGTTGTTATTGCAACCAAGTCTCACCCCTGCTTCTATGCTTTGTACTTTATAGTCACCTTTTCATCATGTATTCCAATGTATAGAGCACACTCCTCTATACACAAATCCATTTGTTGCTTTCACTGCATATTTGCATATACACATGTATATATGCTTCTATGTCCATATGTACATATGCACATATTCATGTGTCCATGTACTCATTTAAGCTTCTATGTATTCTTGTAAACAATTGCATGTACATGCGTCCATGCATTTATGGATCTGTCACTCTAGCCTTGTACCAAATTTATTTTGTTATATGTATAGCGCATATATTAACACTAATTAACACTAATTAACTATTTCACTGTACATAGTAATTATTTTCATGAATGCCATATAGGCTTATGTGTATCAGGATACATATATACTGACACAAAAAACTACTGATTTATGATCTCTATTGTCCCATTTTTGTAGACATGTT
>VDFB02009768.1:0-25072 GCA_007258455.2 Sequoia sempervirens | reverse complement strand
TAATTACAATCGGGGTGCATATATATACACCAACAATCAGGAAACAAATCGCTTCAAATTCATGTCGGCCACTGTAGAAATCAGGCTCAGTCATGTCGGCCTCCAACGACATTTTAGAAAATCTCATATGTCGGCCCATAGCACTTTAATTTATTAATCATCAGTGAACCAGTCACCAAGATAACACAAAAGGTATGCCAAAGGAAAATATAACGCTTATCGTTGTCTACCCATGTTCCTTTTAATTTCATGCTATTTGCTCTTCACCGCGGGACTCATCCGTCACACTAAAGTCAAGAAGTATCCATTTGTTCTCTTTATGTTTTGTTATAGCTACATGATATTGGGGAGATGTCATACAGATCGTTCCATGTTTCACCGAGAATCTTCATTCGCCTTGAGTCGCTGTGACTTAAGAAATTTCACGCCGAAATGCACATTTCGTTTGATTCATTGTCACCGTGACACACCGCACTCGGGGAGACCTTATAGAGATTGAACTTTGTTTCACCGAAAGTCTCCATTCACATCGAGTCGCTGTGACAAATTTGTATTCATGCCGACAAGCCCATTCCGGCCTACATGTCGCCGCCATAACATCCAACCCTCGGCGAGACATCTTGTAGATTATTTTGTCACACTGAAACAACCGAGCACACCAAGATCACAAAGAGAATTCCAACCTTTCTCCGAAAGAAATCCATTTTGTATTGTTGGCAAGACCCGACGGGCTCGCCAAGACCTCTTCTCGAACACCAACTCATACCGATACACTCTCCCATCACCGGTCGGCAAGACAACGAACATCGCTAAGACATAAATCTGATAACTCCAAGCTTTGCTGATGAATCATCATAAGCGCAAGTTGGTGAGACTCGACCCATTTGGGGAGACCTCACCTCGGTGAAAATACTTATGCCGATATACCTTTCCTCTGTCGCCGAAACAAGATGAAAGTCATGCCGATAACTGCCAGTGAGTAAAATCCATTCACGACGACACAAGAAACGTCTTGCCGATAGGCAACACAGACATTTACAAGCAGAAAAGCGGATCGGGGAGACCCAGAAATTGTCACGCTGATACAGACTATGATGTGAAAAATGCAAGACCCGATAGAAATAATGCAAAATGTAAGCAGAATGTCATGATGGAAGGGAAGATGTGCTTATGATAAGGACTCATAAGGGACTTAGGGGGATGAAAATTTGTGAAATCGGGAAATTTTAGTCCCAACCGGGACTAAGTCACCCAAGGTGGAAACTTAGTCCACCTAGGAAATTTTGAGTGGATGTTGGAGATTAAGATGTATTAAATGTTGTTTATTGGGTTCTTCTTCAACAAGACACTTAATTAAGGCCTGTAAGAGCATAAAGGGGCCATTTAAAGCATAAGAAAGGTGTAAATATTGATGACAAGCCTAGGAAAGTGTGAAAGTTTGGTACAAGACTTTAAAACACTTTGAAATAGTTCTTGGTAAGGTTATTTAGGTGAATTATAACATTATGATCCTAGAAAAGTGTCAAGATGTGTTACAACACCTTTACAAGATATCATTAAATGCAATTTATTGAGTTTGCAAGGGTCCAAGACTTAGTGTGGATGTGTAAAACACCTCACAACACTAAATGAAGGCCTCATTAAGTCCAATTTGTCATTAACTATTCCCATATCAAGCAAAGTATACATTTTTTGGTAACACATTAAGCCCCCACTTTAGTGAGAGGATGAAATTGCTTCAAACTCTCGCTAAAGTAGCCATTCAACGAAGTCTAATTGTACCAATGTGGATGACAAAGAATTACAAAGATCAAAGGAGATTGTGCAAGCCCCCAAGATCCAATATCCTAATTCAAGCGAACAAGTATGAAAAGACACATGCAAGGTGAATGATTTGCAGCAAGACACGATACATGATCTTACAGTGGCAATAACTAGAAGGAAATGAAAATGGGATGGATCAAGCTTTGACCATTTGTCCAACACGTTATGAATTAGATCTAGGCTTGTTTGTTTGAAAATGTGTACTCACTCTAGGCCAATGAAACTTATGGTTTTCCGTTAGGTGAGAAATCCCAAGTATACTCACTCTGGGGCCACAAAACTTTTGGTTGTCCACGGGGTGAGAAATCCCGAAAGGTGGCTATGGGGAAAGTTGTGCCTTGAAATTGGCTTCCCGCTCAACCATATCAAAGTTATACCTCCTGATAAATTTAATAAGGTGCCACAATGAAAATGATTTTCAAGCTCCATGAGGTAAGAAAAACTTTGTATGCTTGACACTTATAAACATTGTTAATGCAAGATAGTGTAAGGAATGTTAAAGGGATTTTTCTTAATTCGTGCAACGTCTCATCCTAGGGGACATTGTGCTTAATGTCTCCAAGAGAGTATGTGTCAAAGAAGTATCATGCTCTTGGAGGGAATCAATTCCAATGACACCACCAAGAAAAGGATGCATCACAAGAAGAAAGAAATTTCCCAATGAAATATGAATGTCAATGTATGCCCCCACTTTAAAGCGATTGCTAACACCAGTACTGTGAGCAATTGATTTAAAGTAGAAGAAGGAAGACATGAGAGCTTACTCAAAAAGCCCTATACCAAGTCATATGTTTTCAAGAAGCTACATCATGAGAAGGATAGTATGTCATATGCGAGCCAACTTAAGGCATGTCGTCCACATCCCAAGCTTGCTCTTTTGTATTCATGAAAGGTTAACGACTAACCAAAGGAGGCAACCACAAGTGACATACAAGGACAAGGCTATCGAACCCCCTTGACCCCACTTAGTGTAGGATAAGGGTGAGCCAAAATGATGCATGCTAGAGTGAAAATCAATATCAAGTAGAGGAATTAGGTTCCCCCACAAAGGGAAGCATACCAAACTCCTGAAAATGTTGTATTTTATGACTCAAAGCTTTACATTCATTAGTGGAGTGACCATGAACTCTATGATAGGTGAAAAATGAAGTCTTGTAAGAGAATTTCTATTGAGTTCTAGGAGGGATGGTGATCAAGTGATCTTGGCGGAGTCTCGACAAGATACCCTCTTGATCAATGGTAGAAGGTGGTATGGTGATATGTGACAAAGATACCACTTGCTTAGTAGTGGTTGTCATATCTATGCAAGACTTTTTAGATTGCGAGATTTTATTTTCTCCATTATAGGAGGATATAAAATCTAACGAATTCAAATCATGATTGTTTTGCGAGATGACATTGACATTAAGCGAAGGTGTATTTGTTTGTTTCATATTTTGTAAAGGATGATTTTCAAGACCACTAGTGTCAGGGTGTGTAGTTAAGAATAATGTAGGAGTATGTGTTGTGAGATTGTTGATGGTGAGTGAAGGTTTGGCGATCTCTATTATAGGATAATAACCAAGACCATGAGTTGTTTGTTGTGTGTTAGGATTGATGGGGACATGGATACCTTGTTCTCTAGCACCACATCCTTTTCCACTATATCCAAGTTGTTTCATAAGCTCATAACCTTTTCCATAAATCTTTTTCATTGATTTGGAATTGGGTGGTTGTTCATTATTGTGTTCATCAAAATTTTTTGTGTAATCTATTATGTTTTGGTATAAAGTGGTTGAGGTGGATGCTTTCGAAGGGTTTGCTGAGTTGTGTGTTGACATGACTAATTTTCATGTCCCTTAGTTGAATCTTTGTTTATGATCTAGTATTTGTCCATGAGTGTTGGTGTGAAGTCTAAGGGACCCCAATCATCACCGAATAACTTGGAGTGTTGTTCTTTGTTTTTTGGTTGTACAAGTTCCATGTGTGTAGTGGATATTGATGTGTTGTTTTTCTCAATGTTCAAATGACTATTGGGAGTGGGGTCAGCTTCAAGGATGTGCACTTTGTTGTTGTAGATGTATTTCATTTTTTGATGAAGAGTGGAAGGCACACCATTCATTACATGAATCCATGGTCTATCTAAAATAATATTGCATGAAAGTTCATGAGGCATAACATGGATTAGTGTATTCAATGTGGCCAGTCCAGCTGTAAGAGGTATAATGATCACTACAAGTGGTTTCGTTTTGACATTGTCAAATCCCTTAATAGATAAAGAATTAGGTTGAATGTTCAATTGATCAATTCCAAGCCTATCTAGAAGGCTCATACTACACACATTAACCCCTGAGCCAATGTCAACAAGGGTTCACTTTGTCCCTTTTGTTTTGTATTGATATATGAACATGAAAGCATCATTTTGTTTTTGCACTTCCAAAGGGGGGGTTCACTTTGGTGGAAAACAATGTCAGCATTTAATCCTTGAATTATGGAGCCTATGTCATTTGGTTGCGCATTAGAAGGGATAGGAACTTGTTGTAAAGTCATTTCAAGCATAGTGTGATAGATAGGTGAGTTTTGAAGAGGGTCCCAAAGGGATATCTTTGTGGGAGTGCTCTTAAGTTGTTCGACGAGATCATACTCCCTTAAGCAAGGAGGAGGAGGAAAATTAGGTAATGGTAAGGAAGTCGAGGTTGGTTGTTGTAGGGATGGATTTTTTCTAGTGTTATACGTATGAGAAATGGTAGTATGGATCAGTTGCTGCGATAAATTATGCTGAGCTGGGTAGAGGGTGAATTTGACTTTGGGTTAAGTTGAAGATTGGTGTGATGGTGGATAAAGGATGAGTTCAGGTTGTTTTTGAGTTTGTTGTTTGTGTGAAGGGGGATAAAGGATGAATTGAGGTTGAATGATATTAACATCCCTTGGCGAATGAGAGTCTAACATGGACTCATCATCTTCATCTAAGGGAATAATATCATTATTGTCAATGTTATCCTTGTCTTGTATCATGATATTCTCCCTAGGAGAAGATTTTTTAGGAGAACTACAAACCACATGTTATTGAAAAGTAAGGCTTGGTTCTTCCAAAATAACTTCATCACAAATAAGGGAGTTATTAATGGTTGAATATGTTTGATTATTGATAGTGGGGAGGGTAGGGGAAGACTCTATTTGATTTTTTGTTGTCTCTAAGCTTTCATTCTCTTGTTCCATATTATCTACCCTAATAGGAGAGCTTGCAATATGGTCATCCAAGTTTGAAGTTTGTAAAGGAGCTTCATCACAAGTAGGGGAGGCATCAAGAGAAGGACCATGATGATTTTCAAATAGATTGTCCCAAACGGTAGGAGCATTAGGGAAGGGAGGGTCAAGATTCTCATGACTCTTAATAGGGATGTCTTCTAACACCAACCTATCCTCTTTACATTGAGGAGGGATATTAGGAGATGGACAAGTTTGATTATCATGACCATGGAGACTTGGTAAGGTGATATTTAGAAATGTATCTATGATCTCATGTTCTTGTTATCTAACATCTTCCAACGGGGAATGAGGAAATGGAAAATCAAGACCCTCAAGGTTTGTAACTTCTTGCACCAAGATACCTTAGTCACTAATAGGAGAGGTATCAAGAGAAGAACAATTCTGATTATGATAATTTTCGACACTACCATTCTCACTAATGGGCAATGTAAGATTAAGGATTGTACCAATGGTTTGATCATGTTTCTTAAAGTCCTCATTGTGGTAATCAAAAGTGAATTCATAAGAGGGAATGTTGTACTTATACAATCCACTATTAACGAAATCAAAGCCACATCTTTTGAAATAAAACATGCTATGATGAAAAAAGAAAGTTCAATGCAATGACTTAAAAGGAAATGCAATTTTTTAGTTTTTAAGTAAGCTAATTTTATGTTTACACAATGCAACAACCTAAAAATGAAATGTTGTAAATGCAAAAGTGAAAGTAAGAAATGCATGAAATGAGCTAATTTAGGCTAGATCTAATCAAATGCAAGTTACAGAAACTCAGCCAATTGACACAGATAGGTAATGGCACCAAATAGAAGCTTAGAAATAGGGTTTTTAGCACTATAAAAGGTTGTTTCAAGGGTGAACAGGGACTAATTCGCCCAAGGTGGTGACTTAGTCCTAATAGGGATTTTTTTGAGATTTTTCAAATTTTTTTGATGGGTTTTGACGGTCTTAGTACTCTATAATGCAATCCTAAGATACAAATGCAAAATTTCAAAGATTTTCAATGATTTGAAAAATAACTACCCTAAATTGATGTTTTTGACCTAAATGTATAAAAAAATGTTACCGAAAGTTTCCAGACTTATAATATATGATACTAGGAGGCTTAGGAAGCACAAAAATGAGTTTTTTGATGTTGTATCAGACACTGAAAAATCTGGACTGGGACTAAGTCTCCCAGACTGGCGAATTAGTCCCAGTTAGGGTTTTTTGCAAATTTTTGAGGAATTTTTAATGGATTTTGATGTTTTAGATGTGGTATGATGCAGACCTAAGATGAAAATGCAAATTTACAAAAAAAAATTAATGATTTTAGATGTCAAAAATGCAACCTAAATGCACTTTTATGGATGCAAAATTTGAAACCTAGCATGCAAATCCTAATGCAAGGTCAATGTGAGCTAGATCTATGATGAAGGAATCCAAATCAAAAAAGAAAAGTGCTCTAAATTCAGGTTCACCAAAATGTAAATGATGATTTTGGCAAACCAAATGCTCTCTTGCACTTGTAGGGTTTTTCACCTAAAATGAGAGGAATTGGGTCCAAAAGGAAAATGTATACAATCAATATTAATGTTAAATGGATGAAATGTATCTAAATATGATGTCCTAATGTAAAAAACTGAAAAGGAAATGATTTATTGATGCTAAACCTAAGAAATGTGAAGTGTTGGTAAGCACAGTGTTGTATGCAAACATGTTATAAATGACCTAGAAATGCAAACAAAACTAGATAGAAAGATATGAAATAGAATGTGTGCACCTGGAAACTGGTGAAGAGAAAAATGGAGATTGTAGAGACCTGAGAAATCTTGAAAAATATGACTTTTTTGCCAATTGGGACACTTACGCCAAGCTGGGTGACTTAGTCCTAGATCGGGGAAACTGCTTTGGAGCCCATTTCAACCAAATGGGTACACAAATCTACAAAAATTTCTGAAAAAAAAGTTCAATGGAACTGAGTCGCCACTAGTGGCGACTTAGTCCACTTCTGAATTTCTAAAAATTCAGAAGTGGAAACAGATGCCCAAGGTCTACACTTTGGTTTCCCACATGCATCCACTTTTGAAACTCTAATTTTCAAGCCTGGAGGTGAATTTTTATTGATACTTTGACTTGGTCAACAAGGAGATGTCTTTAATGAATCTTCAACCTAATCTTCAATATTCTTCAAACCCTTAAAGTGCCTAAATCTGTAAGCACACAAGACAAGAAGGAGAAATGTTGAATGTTAGGGCATGGGGGTTTGCCTTGGTCAAACCCCTTTTTTAGGTAATTAAACCAAAATGAATAAATGGGAATAATAAGAATGAAACAATGGGTTCCTTACCATGGTGATAGTCTTTGAATTTATGTAGCAATGGTTGAAGAAATGCTTCCCTTTGAATGTAGAGGCTATCTTGATGTCTTGCAATGATAAAACCCTAGCTTGATTGACTTGATAACATGATGAGTGATGAATGATATTTACAGTTATGACTTAAGATGAGTTAGGAGATGGAAAAAAGAGGGGAAAAACCCTTATTTATACACAATTATGCCTTAATTCCCAAAAATACCTCATCACAAGCTAACCTTAGGTCTTAAAGAATTAAAACCCAAAAGAAATTTGAATTTATTTTGATTTTTGAGCCAAATGGGACAATAGAAGTCACCCAAGGTGGCGACTTAGTCCACCTAGGAAATTTTTAGTGGATGTTGGAGATTAAGATGTATTAAATGTTGTTTTATCAAGTTCTTTAACAAGACACTTAATTAAGGCCTGTAAGTGCATAAAGGGGCCATTTAAAGCATAAGAAAGGTGTAAGTATTGATGACAAGCCTAGGAAAGTGTGAAATTTTGTTACAAGACTTTACAACACTTTGAAATAGGTCTTGGTAAGGTTATTTAGGTTAATTATAACATTATGATCCAAGAAAAGTGTAAATATGTGTTACAACACCTTACAACACCTTTACAATATATCATTAAATGCAATTTATTGAGTTTGCAAGGGTCCAAGACTTAGTGTGGATGTGTAAAACACCTCACAACACTAAATCAAGGCCTCATTAAGTCCAATTTTCCATTAACTATTTCCATATCAAGCAAAGTATACACTTTTTGGTAACACATATATAGATATATAATTACATAATAATCCTAAAAAATAATGCTTAAAGTGTATCCCATTCATTGGGGTAGGAAGAGTCTCATCATATAGCCTTGAAAGTTGAAATAAATTGTCCTCCTTATAGCTAATGATGATATATGGACCACTCTAGATGACGTCAAATTTGGTATTTCTTTTTTCTTTGGCTTTCTTGGCATCCCACTTTAGCACTGGAAGTCTCCTTTAAAAACTCTATTAATAGCATTTCTATCAAAAATATTCTTGAGTTATGTTTGATGATCCTCAATAGCATGTATAGCCTTGTTCCTAATTTCTTATAACTCCATTAGCTCAACCAACCTCACTATCATGGCATCATTTCTTGCCAATTCTAGTTATTGTGTTAAATTAAGAGAAGACAACTCTAGTGATAATGGTATCCTTTCCTCCCTTCCATAAACCAACATGAAAGGAGAATTGCTAATATCTCTCTTGGGAGTGATCTTGTTAGCTCAAATGGTTGTTTCTGGTTTGATATGCCAAGACATCTTATTATCTTCAATAGTCCTTTTAATTATTTTGATGAGGTTTTTGTTGGAAGAATCGGCTAAGCCATTACCCTGAGGATAATAATTTGATGAGTTTCTTTAAATATATACCATGATTAACTATCCAAACACTATTTTGGGTGCCAAAAAATACCTTGGCATTATCAAAAATGGTGGTGGAAGGGGTACCACACTTGGTCATAATTCCTTCAAGGAACTCCAAAATTGAAGCCTTAGTGGAATCATTTAATACAACTACCTTCATCCACCTAGTGAAGTAGTTTGAGGATACCAAAATCCATTTATGACTAGCACTAGATGGTGGATTTATCGTACCAATAAAATCCAACCCCCATTGTGTAAATCTTTGGCCTACTTGAATAGGATGAAGAGGGAGGGAAGCTCACCTTTTCTTTCTAGAAAAGAAAGCACATTTCTTTCAGTTCTTCACCAATTTATGAGTGTCATTAAATAGAGTTAGCAAATAATATGCAACTATCATTATTTTAGTAGCAATGGTCCTTGTAGAAAAATAGTGATTCGAGGAGCCATCATGGAATTCTTCTAATAGTCTTCTAACCCAATTTTTTCCAATGTATCTTAACACTCCATTGAGGTCCATTTTGAAAAGTATACCCTCTACTAAGTCATGGGAAATGGACTATAGCCTAAAATATTTCTCTTTATTTTATATAGACCTAGTGGATATTTACCTTCTTGCAAAAAGGTAGTCATATCATTCACCCAGGTATTTTGAGTGTCAATGTTGGTTGTTTGGTCCTCTTGCAACATAAGGGAAACGTCTATAGGGGTCTAAAATGTCAAGACAAGCTGTTCACACAACCCTTTTCCTCTCACAAGCTTGGTGATCTTGATTTCTACATCGTACTCAGTGAATTTTGCAATCCATCAAGCTTCTTTTTCATTGATATCTTTGCTCAAAAAAAAATCTTTGATGCTAGCATGAGGGATCATTAGTTGAATCTTATTATTGGATGCCATATGTTTGAACTTTTTTAATTCTCTAATAAAAATTAGCACCTACTTTTCAATATAGCTATACTTGAGCTCATAATATTTGAGTCATTCACTGAAAAAATAAATAAGCTACTCTAGATTTTCATTATTTAGCTACATTAAGACAACTAAAATACTTGTTTCTCCTCAAAAAGTGTAAATGATAAAATCCGTAAGATAATTTGGATTAGTAATAGTTGGTCTTGGGCAATTTATTTTATGATGACCTTGAAACTATCGTTTCCATCCTTGGTCTAGCTAAAGGACATGATTTTCTTCAACATAAAAGTGAGGGTTTTATCATGGTGACTAGGTTGGGAATGAACCTCCTTACAAAGTTGATTCTTTTGAGGAAGATTTGTAGTCCTTTCTTATGACTAGGAAGCAAAATGGACAGAATGGACTCTACTCTCTCTAGGTCAATGGATAAACCTATTTAGATACTATGTGTCATGGTAGTTTACCTTGGTCTATTGAAAACACATATTTATTTGGATTTAGGGATATACTATACTCCTTGAATTTCTTGATTACATGTTTAAGATGTTTGAAATGATAATATGTATGTTTGGAGAAGACAATAATATCATCAAGTTAGATGAGCAAAAACTCTAACAACATGCCTCTAAAGGTCATGTCCATTTCTCTTTAGAAGGTAGCACCAATGTTGGTCAACTCAAAAGATATTTTGTGATAGGAGTAAGTACCCCACTTGATGGTGAATTCCATTTTATTCTAGTATGATTCTTGAACAAAGATATAATTATAACCTGAATACCTATCCAAGAAGGAAAACCTTTCTAAACCACTTAATCTTTGTAGAATTTGTTCCATATAGGGGAGAGGATACTGATCTTTTGGAGAGGCTCTATTGATGTCTTTAAAATCTACACATAGTCTTATATATCCATTCTTTTTCATCAAAATAACAAGATTAGGCACCCAAGAGGAGTGCTTAATGGGAAAAATGATACTAGCTTATATGTGTTTGGTCAACTCCTTCCTCATTAAGGGCTTGATTTTTGGATTTACAATCCTTTTATTTTTCATGACAAGCTTTATATTTGGGTTTAATTCAATGGTATGTTGGGCTAGGCTTGGTTCAAAACATTTTAGATCTTCATAGGTCCACACAACTACATCATCATATTTATGACAAAGCTTAACAAAAAAAATTTGAATGCAAAGCACACCTTTCCCAAGTTTAGTGACATTCCCTCAGCCACAACAATTGTCTCTTAGTCGCCTTGCTTTGCAAATAGGTTCATCCTTTTGTCTTTCAATTGGTCATCAACGTTAAATATTCCTTCTTGGGTGATGAGACCCTTAGGAAATTTGTTAGTGTTGAGTTGCATGATTTTCTCTCCATATTGGTCTTGCAACATAGATTGATTCTTGGAAAAAAATTGCTTGAATATGTAGGAAATTGACAATTTGTTAGTCATTCTCAAATACCTACCAATTTACCTGGTTCTATGGAATAATAGGCCTTACAATGAGCCTACTATGTTTTTCCTTCTTGTTTGAAACATGTATTGGTATATCAAACTAAGCACCAATTACTACAAGTCTATCAACATGTTTATTTTGACTTTTAAGGATAGTTTGGATGCCAAATCCCTCAAAACCCTCAATCAAATTCCAAACCCCATGTTTTTAGGATTTGAGTAGGTTATTCTTAGTTATTCTCTAAGTTATGATTTGGTTGAAAAACAACTCACTATCTCCAAAGACCTAGAACAATTTGATCTTCCTTTTTTGTGCAAGTTGGAGACCTTGGATAAGGGCTTCATACTTATCCACATTATTGGTGCAACTGAACTAAAGCCTAAAAGATAATAAATTCTTCTCCTTTCTAGGAGATACTAGCATTACACCAACACCAACACTAATCTTTTTCTTGATCCATAAAATAAAATCCATAGTCCTTCTAAATCTTCTTGAATTTTCATGAGATTGAGGATAGGAGTCTATTCCTAAAATGAATGCAATAGGTTCCTAGGCCAATATTTGATGCATTAGTATATGGATTAAAATGAAAGGTATTCCCACATTCATCTAGCATGCAATCATGGACTTTTTCTAGAGGAATTTCATCCTAATGAATAGTACACTACTCTCCTTGTTTGTGTTAAGTTCAATTCATATTAAAAAGGTTGGGAGTATAAGGTTCAATGTGATTTTTAGAAATTGGTTCTACCTTCATGTTCACTTTTATACCATATATTTTCTAAATAACATGTGGGACCAATCAGAGGATAGATACCCACCAATTTGTAAGGAAGCTAAGGTAGCGAAACAACTTCCTACACTAATCTTGAGAGGAGAATAATGCAAAACTTTTACAGATATTTAACAATTACATAAACTTAAACAAAAATAAACATAAATATAATGCATACTATGACACAATGATTTACATGGGGAAAACCCTTTTGGGATAAAAACCCCACACTCCAAAAGCCACCCAATATATTATTCAGTAAATCACAAAGATTACAATATACTTGCAGAACAAACTTCTAACAAGAGTATCACCACTTAGATATCAAGAGACAACATGACTACTAAGCACTCTATCACATCACCGCCTCTCACCGCCAGCTTGCAATACAAACATCCTCATAAAATAGAAAGTTCAGATTCTAGGGAGATAGTCAATAAAATATTCATTATTAGATCTAAAACCTGTTACTATCGGTTATTTTAGTATCGTTACAATAGTCTTCACTCCCTTGGATGGCATCAAGGGGAGTGGGATGTGTGTAACCAGTTTTGGTTAACTTCTTTAGGAAATTACTAAATGGCCCCACATACATTAGATAAATGATACTTATAAAATCTAGACCAATTATTAGGTTTGTGATCTAATGGTGATTATTTCGTTGGCCTATCTTCCCTATATATATGTACATGTATATATATATACACACACACACACACACACACATATATATATATACATATTTATGTATATATATGTATATTGTTAAAAAGGTGCAAGACAACTAAGAGAGGGGGGGTGAATCAGTTGTCACACAAATTAAAAATTAAAAATTTATCACTTATCAAATATTCAACCACACTATTATGTTGCTAAGTATGAGCATGAAACACAAATAAAAAAAAGTAAATCAACTCAATGAACACCAGATTTTTATGTGGATAACCCAATAAGGGAAAAATGACAGTGAGGGTTAACTCACAATATAAAGATTATAAACTAAATACAAAGGCTCACTGCCAAGGGTTCACTGCCCAAAAGAGGACTAACTGTCCAAATACAAAGGCTCACTACCTACAAAGGACTCACTATCCAACAGAGAGGCTCACTACCTACAAATACAAAAGAGAAAAAAAGATTCACCACTACAATTAAAGCACATTCACAAGATTAAAGAAACCTTCAGTTTACTGCCTTCAACAAACTGAAAAACTACTATCACAACTCACTCACACACACTTCTACTCTTATGATTTGTGGCACACTTTTGTCACTTTGCATCTCACTATCATACCATTCATCACTACTCAACTTGATTTTATACTATTCTCAACCTTAGAAACTTTCTCCAAGGTCGGCCATAATACATCATTTCATAAATTCAAATTAGGTCAGAAACTCTAAATTCCCACAGTGGAAAGGAATATTAATGGACCAATAAAACATATAACCAAGACCACAAATAATATTCTTGAATCTTCTACATGCTTTCTTAATTAAATTTTATTCCTCGAATAAAGTGTAAACACTAGGTCGGCCAAACCTAATGAAAACACAAATAATCATTGATGTACATGCTTCTCAACTAGAATATGACACATGGATGCCACAAAACACTTCCTTAAGCATGAGAATACATCTCAGAACATTCCAGATACATCCGCAACAAAAGCCACAGGCTTCAATCACTGAATTTCTTTCATCAAACAATTCAGACTGTGCAGACACACAGAAATACTAAAACATGATTTTTGGATCTCCAGAATTCAAACCTCTTTGCCAAAGCATAGAAAGGACCTTCACAAAGCATATTCTAGATCTGCAAGATCTGAAATGAAATAGAGAAAAATTGCAAAGCAACAATATTTCTCTCAGTCCACAAAATACCAACTCTGCTAGAATAATACATACCGATGAACGTAACTTTCACATACCATCACACTAGAAGCTAAAACTCAAGAGATATCACCACTAAATCACCTTGATCAAACCTTTAGGTCCACACAAGCATAGAATCAACATAGGAGAAATGTGGAGCACATACTAGAGCACAATCTGAATACATTCCTTCTTCTGACTTCACTTCTTTATTAATTTTCTCAAAAGAACTTGGAAGCTCATCAACATAACACATCTACAGCTATATAAGATAGCTCCATGTACTTACAATATCTTAGCAACATCTCATCCATACATGTATAATATGCAATATATTGAACTGTGTTGACATCAATGACAACACCACCAAACTAGCTCATACTTGCAACAATCTCCCCCTTTGTCATTGATGGCAATGCATAACCTTTTCTCCCCCTTTGACATCAACGGAAAAGAACAACTGATCTGATTACTCCCCCTTAGGAGTACACTCATACTGCAACAATGAAAACCTTTTCTACTCCCCTTGCGGAGTAGACCCATCTATCAGTCCAGATAAATGAAGAATCTGTGAATTCACTGGACTGATGCACCTTCATGTGCACCTAGTTAGGAGGGCCAATGACCCCCAACCTCTCCCTAAGATGCTCAAAAGTATCCTTTGGAAGAGCTTTAATAAATATGTCTGCAATTTTGTCCTTTGTTGTCACATACTCCATTCTGACCTCATTCTCGAACACTTTCTCTCTCAAAAAATGATACTTGATAGATATGTGCTTTGTTCTTGAATGCATAACTGGATTCTTCAAAATATTTATTGCACTTGTATTATCACATAAAATGGGGATAGGCTCATCACATACCATACCAATGTCTTTCAAATTTTGCTTCATCCACAGAACTTGTGTGTAGCAAGATGCTATAGCAATATATTCTGCCTTTGCAGTGGATAAAGAAACCAAGTCTTGCTTTTTACTCAGCCATGAAACTAGTCTTCTGCCAAGAAAGAAAGCACCACCACTGGTACTCTTTTGGTCATGTGATTTGAACATCCACTATCAATTACCTAGTAGTCTTCATCCTGTCTTGCATGAAAAGCGGTAACCAAAGTACCTTCCATCCTACTCTTCTTAATATTTGGAGCCTTCTTACTTACATATTTTCTAGAGTTAGTGGATACATATTTACTTTCCAAAGCTAAGAATAAGCATTCACTATCATCAACCTCTTTTTCAGATTCATCATCAGAAATACCTGCCTCTTCCTTAACATAGTACAACTTCTCATACTTCTTATCCTTCCTATCCTTATCTTTATAATCCTTGTTCTTCTTATGTGTAGCCCTATTCAAACATCTTGAAGCATAATGACCAATATTACCACAACTAAAGCATTTAAAGGTTAACATACCTTTATACTTTTTTGTACCTTTCTTCAATTTCCTAGTGAAGTTTGCTTCCAGCTCTTCATCATCGCTATCCAGTTCTTCAACCTTCAAAGCCTTAAATATTGTTTATGTCTTTTCTTTTTTCTTTTCATCTTTTTGAAACTTTATTATCTCAAATGCTTGCAAGGTGCCGAACAACTCTTCTAGAGTGTACTTCTTTGGATCATACATTTCTTCAATAACAAAGATTGTGTCACTATAACATTCTGGTAAAGTGATCAAGATCTTCTCGATTATATCTCCATCTGCCAGTTTTCCTCCTTGATTTCTAACTTCATTTGCTATCAGTTCAAATCTCTAAAACAAACTTGTAAATTCTTCACCATCTTCCATCTTCAGGTTCACAAATCTATGCTTTGCGCCAGTCTCTTTGTCAATTTCAACTTTTAATTTCCTTCATACATGTCTTCCAACTTCTTCCAGACATCATATATAGTATCCAAAGAATTAACCTTAATTCACTCATTTTTAGATAAACCACTGCAAATCGCATACTTCGCCTTCTAATTTTCTTCATAAGAAGAGATCTCATCTATAGAATTAACACTAGTAGATGGAAGTGTATACTTATTCTCAATAGCCTTCTAGGTCTTGAAACCAAGAGAGATATACATCCTCTCATCTGTCCCTTCCAAACTTTGTAGTCAGTTCCATCAAACATAGGGATCTCTAATTTGTGCACCATCGGATCTTCCCTAAGTGATTAAGCTCTATAGCAAGGAACCACAAGCTCTAATACCAATTGTTAAATAGGTGTAGGACAACTAAGAGGGGGGGTGAATCAGTTGTCACACAAATTCAAACTTAAAACTTTATCACTTATAAAATATTCAACCACACTATTTTGTTGTTAAGTATGAGAATGAAACACAGATAATAGAAAGTAAATCAACTCAATGAACACCATATTTTTATGTGGAAATCCCAATAAGGGAAAAACCATGGTGAGGGTTAACTCACAATATAAATATTATAAACTGAATACAAAGGCTCACTGCCCAAAAGAGGACTCATTGTCCAAATACAAAGGCTCATTGCCTACAGAGGACTCACTATCCAATAGAGAGGCTCACTACCTATAGATACAAAAGAGAACAAAAGATCCACCACTGCAATTAAAGCACATTCACAAGATTATAGAAACCTTCAATTCATTACCTTCATCAAACTGAAAAACTGCTATCACAACTCACTCGCACACACTTCTCTTATGATTTGTAAAATACTGGTCAGCCTTTGTGGTCTCACTATCATACCATTCATCGCCAACCGATTTGATTTTTATAATTTCATATTCTCAACCTTATAAACTTTCTCCAAGGTTGGCCACAATACATCGTTTCATAAATTCAAATTAGGTTGGAAACTCTAAATTCCCGCAATGGAAAGGAATAAGAGTGGACCAAAATAACATTTAACCAAGACCAAAAATAATATTCTTGAATCTTCTACACGCTTCCTTAATTAAATTTTATTCTTTGAATGAAGTGTAAACACTAGGTCGGCCAAACCTAATGAAAACACAAATAATCATTGATGTACACGCTTCCCAACTAGAAGATGACACACATACACCACAACACACTTCCTTAAGTATGAGAATACATCTTAGAACCTTCCAGATACATCCGCAACAAGAACAATAGGCTTCAATCACTAAATTTCTTTCACCTGGACTATTCGTATCTTTCACGCATCTATCATCATAAAATACCGGTGTTCATTTCTGGACTGATCAAACCTCTTCACCAAAGCATAGGAAAGACCTTCACAAAGCATATTCCAGATCTACAATATCTCAAACAAAATAGAGAAAAATGCATAGCAACAATATTTCTCGTAGTCCATAGAATATTGACTTTTCCAGTAGAACACCCATATTGGTGGACACAAATTTCATGTACCAACTCACTAGAAGCTGAAACTCAACATATATCACCACTAAATCACCTTTATCAAACCTTCAGTCCACTCAAGCATAAGATCAATATAGGAGAAACGTGGAGCATATTCTTAACACATTCATCACTTTGAATTCTCTTTTATATTAATTTTCTCAAAAGCACTTGGAAACTCATCAACACAACACATCTGCAGCTATATAAGATAGCTCCATGTACTCACAAAATCTAGGCAACATATCAACCATACATGTACAATATGCAACATACTAAAATGTGCTTTGCCACCAATGACAACACCACCAAACTAGCTCATACTTTGCAACAATATATATATATATGTGTGTATGTATATATGTATATATGTGTGTGTGTGTGTGCATGTGTGTGTATTCATATATATATCCCATTAACAATAACCTTTATATAATTCGCAAGGTTGAGACACATTTTCCCAACAAATCTCCCACTTGTCAACACCTTGGCAAGAGCACCAGAGGTACCATTGCCTCTACTTTGTGGGTCAAAGGCCCATAATCGAATCATCTCAACTTCTCTCAGGCTCACATACTTAGTTAAAGAATCAGCAAAATTCATGCGAAAGCTCCCACCCTTTAACTAGTTTCACCCCCCGCCATCTTCACTTATCTCAACAAAATGATATTGTACATCAATGTGCTTGGTCTTGGCATGAAATGTTAGGTTCTTGGCTAGACATATTGTACTCTGACTGTCGTAATAAATTGTCACTACACCTTGTTTTATTCTAATATCTAAACATAGTCTCTTAAGACAAATGACTTCTTTACAAGCATGAGTATATGCCATATACTTTGCTTCAGTAGTGGACAAAGCAATGACAGCCTCTATTGCTTACTATCCAACTTATTACACCATCAAATAATGTAAACACATAAGCATCTAGTGGATTGTCCGCTATCACTATCACCTACCGGAATCCACGCAACTACGGGAATATCGGCAGCCCTGGTTCTGTCACATTACTAAGGATAACATACAATACCTAAAGTACCCCACAAATATCTGAAGACTTTTTTAATTGCATCCCAATGAAAGTTCTACCAGGATTAGACATATATCTAGAAAGAACTCCCACTGCTTGGGCAATGTTTAGTCTAGTACAAACCATAGTATACATCAAACTTCCAACTGCACTCTAGTAAGGCACTCGGGCTTCATGTCTTCATCTCTAATGATGTTGGACAATCGGAATAGATAACTTCTCCAACCTAAAACAGAACACACAATGGTCTACAATCCCCGGCATGTTAAATCTTTTGTAAAATTGAATTGACATACTTACTTGGGCAAGTCATACTGCTCAATTCTATCTCTTTTAATTTCAACTCAAGAATGTGACTAGTCAGCATTCAAAATGAGCCCATATTTCAAATTTAGTAGCAAGTTATGATTTCACTCAAATTATACCTTTCCCTTTGCCAATGTACAACATGGTCAATAAATGCAATAAAAAGGAAATGATCACCATCAGTTTTATAATAAACACAATGATTTGATTTAGAATGCTTAATCCTGAACTCAACGCATATGTATTAAATATCTGGTACCACATCCTAGGACTTTTTTTTAAGCCATATAAAGATTTCTTCAATTTGCAAACCAACTTACTTTCACCTTTCACCACGTATTCCTTTGGTTGTGTCATATAAATATCCTCCCTCCAAATCACCATGAAGGAAAGCAAGTTTTCACATCCTTTCGCTCAACCTCTAAATCATAAGCAACAACAATAGCAAGAAAAAATCTAATGGATGTCATTTTTGCATCAGGAGAGAATATCTCACCATAATCAACACCCTCAACTTGAGAGTAACCTTTGGCAACCAACCTTGCTTTGTACTTCTCAATATCTCCATTTGAACCAATATTTTTCTTGAACACCCATTTGCAACCAACAGGTTTCTGTCCTTCAGGAAATGGTACAAGATCCCATGTATCATTCTTTTTCAAAGATGGCATTTCTTCATCCATAGCAATCTTCCAGGATTATGCATCATTCATATCTAATGCCTCTTCTATAGATTTGCGTTCATCCATGTTAGTATTCAAAGAAAAAGTACATCTCCAATCATTAGTGTATACCTTTTAGGTGGTTGTCTATTCCTTTGTGACCTATAAACAGTTGAGTTAGAGGCTCTTTTCCTCCCGGTCGTTCCAGTGGCTAGATGAGCTCTCCTCAACTTCTTGTCTACTCTGGGCCTCGATTCAACTTTTCTTAGGTGTAGAAGGAAATTGAATCACATCTTCCTATTCAGTTTGTTTTGGCTGCAATGTAACAAAAGAAGCCAGTTCTCTAAAAATAACACTCCTACTATATATTACCTTTTTTGCATTATTTTCCCAAAGCTTGTATCCTTTCACACCATAACTATATCCAATGAAGATACATTTCACAGCCTTGTTCTCCAACTTGTTTCGCTTCTCCTTTGGCACATGTGCATATGCCTTGCAACCAAAAACTCTAAGATGTCTTAATGAAGGCTTGCGACTTGACCATGCCTCTTTAGGTGTCCTATTAACAAGAGTTGATGTAGGAGACATGTTATCAGGTAACAGGCAGTGGCAATTGGTTCAACCCAAAACCTTTGTTCTAGGCCAGCACCACTCAAAATACTCCTAGCCTTCTCCATGAGTGTCATGTTCATTATTTTTGTAACTTCATTTTGTTGTGGAGAATATGGAATTTTATTTTGTCTATGAATACCAAAATCTTTACAAAAAATATCAAAATCATTAGAGAAAAATTCATCGCCATTATCAGTCCTCAAACATTTTATTTTCTTTCTAGTCTATAACTCAACCATTGCTTTAAATTCTTTAAATCGACTAAAAACTTCATATTTACTCTTTAGAAAATATACCCATGTCCTTCTACTATAATCATAAATAAATGAAACATTTTATGTGGATTTACCAATCGAAGGAACATCTACAAGACCAAACACATCAAAATGAATAAGATCCAATACACCACATGATTTATGAGAACTCGAGTAAAATTGAATGCGGTTTTGTTTTTCATAAATGCAATGCTCATAGAAATCAAATTCAAGATTAGAATCAGACAAGCCTGTTGATGGTGTTTTTTGCACAGCAACAACTCAGACATAATACAAGTATCCTATCTCTCTTGAAAGGTAAATCTCTCTCAACAAGCCTCAAGAGATAACCCCAAGGTCTCTAATGTTAGGTCTTGACAATGCATAAACAACTTAGATAATTATGTTAAAATGTTGGTAATCACGAAGGGACCTTACAAACAAATGCTGGAACTTGAAACTTATCAGATTTTGCAATATTTTGATAGTTTAAAATCCTAAATCCAACTCAGATTTTAAAAGAAATGACAAAAGATAAGGTTTTAGAGAGATTCTAAGACTGAAATTACTCCTAAGACCAACAATGCAAATGACAAAACACTCAAAATGGACCAATCCCTCAAAATTAATTCCTGCTTAACCTAGATCTAATCTGTAATCTCATAGAAATAGTGCAATCTTCTAATGAATTAAATATTTTCAAATCATGATACATTCACTCAAATCAACCTTATTTTGCAATTAAAATGAATAAATACCTACAATTGAACTTAGCACATAAATTTAAGGTCCAGGCTAAATTTACATAGCAACTTACAATCAACAAGCTGCTAAAACTATGGACCAGGGATTTGCTCAAACACTTCAAGTATTAAATCACAAACACCATTGTGTTAAATCTAGCTCTAACTTATATCTAATGATCTCAAAGCAATCTCAAAAGATGTAATAACAAGAACCATGCAAGATAAATCAACACAAGAAAGAGCACTAAGGAACAATGTCTTTACTTATATTGAATCACCCAATGTTGCAACAATTCCAGTATTCAGTATTGCAACATTTTCTCTCAGAAAATACTAACTCCTAGCTCTAGCTTTTGCACTATCACTTAGCTTTATCTAATTTCTAACCTTTACAAATGAGGCAAGATGCCCAATTTATAGAAATCTCCCATTAGGTCTGCCCAATTAGGGTTACATCAAAGGTCGGCCAAAATAGGTCGGCCTAGAAGATTCTTTTAATAAAATAACAATTGTTGCATTTAATATTTGAGACTTCTTCTAGGTCATCCTGGATCTTCCAATAGAATTTTTGTGTGGCACAAAATTCAAGGTTGTTCATCCTGGCTGGCGGGGTCATATGTCTAGCACAAAAAACTAGGCAGTTGGCTGTTGATTTTTTTTTCTCCCTCCTGATTGGATTTTAATTTATCAAATAATTCTTTTGACCTCTCCAATAATTCTCTCATATCTTCCAAATCTAGAACTGGAATAAATTTCACCCTAGTTTTATGATTCTTGAATTCCTCCAAATATTGGGGCATAACTTTATTCCACGCAATTTGCAACTCATGATATTTATCCAATTTTGAAATGTACATGGCCGCATCTTCCAAATTCTCCTTAGAAATTGGAGCACCATCAGATGGAGCATAAACTTCATGCCACCATGCCTACAATCTACCAACATTCATATTCTTTTGTCCAAATTTATTTCTGCTAGTGACTATCTCAAGGAAAGTGATGCAACTATTATATATTTCCTTCATTTTTCCCTGAAGCTTCATTATTTTCTTCAATGCCTTAGTGAGAATCCCCTTCCTATAATTCCATACTTCTACCCACTCCTTTATCTTACCAACTTGATCTCGGGAGAAGATATTCAACTTGGCCATGTCTTCCTTCAGTACTTGCAAAATCTTCTTCAATTCATTAGCACTAGATTCATCAATTTTATTGCAATCTGCAGCAAACTGAGAAGTATGCTCAAGAAAATTAGAGGCAATGGTGTATATCTTCAGAATTTTCTCAATTGCCTCATCTCCTCTATTGCTCACATCCATAAGCCAACTGTGTGTAGAGTGCACAGAAGACTTTAACCTTTCAATCACATTGATTGCCTCCTTACGCAACAATCCTTCAGGCATAACTCCCTCACTACCCATAGTTTGTAGGGGCTTCATCAAATGTTGCATATATTTATACACATCATTCAACTGCTTTTTCAATTTCTCCTTTTCCTCTATTTCTTTATCTAATCTTCTTAAGATAGCCTAAGAGGACTCCTAGAATTCTTCTTTTTCTTGGTCCTTGGTTGTAGGCCCCAGGTTGATTGTTTGTAATTTGTATTCTGAAGACTTGACCTCATCCTTGAACTTATTTGATGGACGGAAAGAAACATGAATGACCCTATTATTAAATTCATCTCTTGCAATCTTGGAAGCCATTTTGGCTCTTTTTCTCTGTTTTGGTTGCCCAAATTGTTCAAGCAACTTATCCCAACTTGGGGTTTCTTCCTGCACAATAATAGGCTTTTTGCTAAGCCTCATTTCTAGCCATTCCAGAGTTGTAGATGTTTCAGTTGTCACCTCCCTATCAGGACTATCAACCACATTTACTTCAGCATCCTTCTCAACTTCTAGTTTATTGTCTTGTCCTTCCTTGTCCTGATCAGGACTATCAACAACATCCTCCTCTTTATCAGCTTCCTCCTCAGGATTATTCTGTGGCTCATCCACTATTACCCTCTTAGGATATTTTTTTATCTTCCCTTGAACCACCTCTGATTCTATATTTTTTCTTTCAGCACCAGAGGTTGATTGCTTCATTTCTTGCACAAATATCCTCCATTCTGCACTGTCAGGGGTAGAAATTTTGTCATCTTCCTCATTTAACTGCTCAGGATTGTTAGATATATTTCCTTCCTTAGGAAGTGCCTCCTCATCACTTTGTATGTTCTGATGTAAGGAAGGTGAAGAAGAAATTGGAGAATTATTTCTTGTAGTTGCTCTCTTCTCCACATCATCTGTAGGTTCCTCTTCATTTGTTATCTTTACTTCTTCTATTTGAGCAGCTTTGTGCTTAGGATAATTTCTCCTCACATAGACTTGGTGCTTTTCCCCTAAACTTTCCAATTCTACCACCTTCACAGCAGAGGGAGCATCTGTAGCAGCCTCATTCTTCCTAGATTTTGCAACCTTTTTCCTCTCGGTGATTATTCTTTTCTTCCTCACTGGTTGTGAGGTCTCCCCTTCTTCAATATGGGTGCTAGCCTAAGAAACCCTCTTGGTTTGTACTTGGATCCTAGTTCTTCTCTTGATGAATATTGTTTCTAATATGATCTCCTCATCATGAGGTGCAATGACCTCATCTCCATTGTTGATCTCAGTTGTTTCCTCATCATGAGCCTCAAGGTCTCCCATTAGATCATAGGTGAACTTAACACATTCAACTTCTAACTCCAGTACTTGATGTTTGACCCACAACCTAGAGTATTTATTAATTAGCTCAGTGATTTGATTTAAATCAGTTATCTCCTCTTCAGACCAATTTATTCGAGGCAGTGGCCTATTTCTATAAGGTTCATAGTCATGGTGCTAAAGGATATATGCTTCATCATCTTCCATCTGATCTAGTACTTCCACAACCCTGTACAACCTAATTAGCCTTAAAGGAAGCCTTAAGAATCTTCTTCTGATAACTTCCCACTCATCCCTACAATTAGCCTAGTAATCTTTAATGTGGTCTTTGTGCCTAAAATTCCTATTGGCCTACTTCACATCCTTCCCATAAGGATCAAAATTTCCTCTATTAGTGTGGGAGTACAATTCAAATTGAGTCATCTCCTTCTTTGAATGTTGGGCACTTTGAATAGAAGGGAAAGCCTCCAATACTCCTACTCTCAATGGGAATTCTGATCCCAATCCCTTCTTCTTTATGTTGCCTCTCTATAAGATTTCCTAAAAGCCAAACATTTATTTTGTTAGTTCCAATAGGATGAGCTTGTTAGTGGGATACCGAGGTAGTCTGAGAGGGACAACTGGTGATCCTTGCACTTGGGTTTATGTAAACCTTTGGAACTAAATGAACCATTGGCCATGTAGTTCTTTATCAAATCCATTGCATCTACAGAGATCCTCATGTGAAGGGCATCTTGCAACAATCTAGGAATGTACATGAAAAAAGCATCATTAGCCCTCCTGTAATTTGATGTCTTATACTATAGTTGGGGATATACCTCCCATTTCCTATCTTGCCCCAACACTCCTTTACAATTGAGACCTTTTTATTTTTTCTTGTGTGTCAACATATATACCAAATATGAAGTCATAGTGAACTTTTTGGTCTCCTATACACTCCTCAATTGGGCATCTATATTGTTTTTGATGATCCTTTCCCAATGGTAGTGCTTGTTGGCTACAATCTGAGTAATAGGGTGGAACATCCAAGGTTGAAATATATGTGCCTCCTCCACTCCCATGACTCTGCCCAGGAGAGTTATGATGTCATTGTATTCATGTTTAAAGTCACTCCTATGTAGCTGCTTGGGAAATTTTGAATAGTGTGGTTTTGGCTTTAGAATCCAAGCATTGTTCATTATCTCCAAGGCTCTATTAGGATCTTCCTCATAGAATTTAGTAAACTCCCCAATGTTTATCTCTTTAATCAACTTGTGATGGGAGGCAATGTTGAAGACCTCTGCAATTGATTCATTTGTTAGATTTTCCATCACTCTTCCTTGAGGCCCAACGATGATCCTTGTCCTGGAATCATAGTGCTTTGCACACTCTAAAACTAGCTCCGAACACAGTTGTGTGGGTGGAAATCCTGCTACTTGTGCTGGTCCTGTGTGGGTGATCTTTTGAGCAAGATCGGTGAGTGCCTTTCCAAATACCCTTTGATGGAAGTCATCATAGTCAATATGACCCATATTGGTGTTTGTGATCCTTGACCATGCAGAAGCAATCCTGGTCTCAGGCCAGATGCCTTTGAAATCATACTTCATTCTCTCCTGCCTCTTTCTGACTTCCTC